>JANEHK010001994.1:0-10715 GCA_025960845.1 Tachycineta bicolor
CAGTATAGCTGGGCCTCTGAGGAGGGCTCAGAATCTGGTCGCCTCTGTTGCCAGTCCACCTATGAGGCTAATTTGCGTGTCACTTACACTTTTACTACAACCCCCCCTCCACACACCCGGAGGGAAAAGGGCTGATTTTCAGGTCACACACAGGATCTGCCATAGCCCCCATCCACCCCGGGGAACAATGGCCTGTGTCATAGGTTTAATTTTAAACTGGGCGGAAACACCACTTAATGTAGTGGTTTCACATTCACTAAATTTTGGTCTTGGTACTTACTCTTTTTGTGAGAGAGACACTAGGAGAAAAAACAAAGCAGGCTTAACCTTAAAATTAACAAATAGTTTATTAACTTACACTAAAAGAATAGAAAAACAGAAAGTTGGAAAAAAACTAAAATGGAATGAAACTTCAAAAAAACTTTTCCCTCTCCTTACAAACTGTTCACTTTTTTACAAAATAACATAAAGAGACAAAACTTGTAATTTTAAGTCATTTTCACTATCTGATAATAGTCTTTCATTAATTCATTAGGGGAAGAGTATCTTTTTGAGTCATGGATCCCACTGACAACTTAGAACAGTTCTCTTGTGGGTTTTAAACTGTCACAAAAACAACCGCCGGGAGAAACCTGGTTTTGTGACCCTCCCAGGAGCAGTTTCCCAAGCTGCTTATGGGTCACGGGTCTTAGACTTTTGCATACTGGGGTGTCACCTTTTAAAGATGAATAACTCCAAAGCAAAGGATTCTTCACTTTAAGGTACAGAGATATTGTCTCATTTCTTCACTGGCACAGGCACTTTTTATCTTTATCTCTGTTCAAGCATCTTATAGGATGTTACTTAGTTCATCACAAACACCTTTGCTTAAATCTACACGCAAAACAATCATCTCCCCAAATGCATATTTTTCCCATGATTTACAGGAATGACTTAAATATAGAGTTCATTTCCATGGCTCAAGTAAGAATAGAACAACCAGCTCTTCAACCCTCTGTCTTAATAGTCTTTTCACTCTTGCTCTACTGACTTCATGCTGTTGTTCTTTATGTTTATTCTGTCCTTCTTTACTCTCTCGGAGAAGGGCCAAGCTCTGGAAGCTTTATGTTGCTAAGAAAGAGTTAAATCTGCTTGGAGTTTTTGTCTTTCACTCTCTGTAGCTCGTAGTGTTACTTGTTCAAGGCTGAGCTGATAAAAAAAACTCACACAGAAACATTAAAAATTAGAGCACCCGGGCAGTCTAGGATAAAACTCAGGCAAGATCATAAATGCTTTCTCAGCCCACCCCTCAGTTCCATTCGGGGTGGCCTCGGCCCAAACAGTGCTCATAGCTCTCATCAGGGCCCAGCAGAGATCCCTCTCTGCTCTAAGGAAACTTGAAGAAAGCAGCTGCCACAAGACAGCAACTTCTCCTTCCCCCCCTTCACCCGGGAGCCGATGGAATCCGGCTAGGCCTCAGGCCAGCTTCCCGCCCCAAAAAGGGGGGAGCAGCAGGCCTAGCTCGATGTTACCTGTCTCTCTCTGGCCAAAAGAAGAAGGAAAAAGGGCCTACCTACAGGAAATCAAGGAGTTTTATATAGTACTTCCCAAAGTCGCAGCTAACAATCTCAGTGGTCAGAATAGATGTCAATATTCTAACTAACTTTCTGATAGGTCTCTGTCTCTTCCAAAGCAATTCCCAGGTCCAGACTTGGAGAATTATTTTACATACTTTTATAACTAAAAACTAAACTGTACTAACCCATGACAGCCTGTTTGTGGGTCACTTACACCTCTTGCTACAGTCCCACCTGGCCGGGCAGCTGAGGCAGATTTTGTGTGCGACTCACTCTCACACAACAAAACAAAAATAAGGTACATTTTACTTTCAAATCACCTATTACAATTTTAGGTGTTACTGGCCAGTCCCGGTGCTGTTGGATATCCCCTCAATCCAGCTGTGTTGTCCAACCCTAGATGTTCTTGAGCATTTTATCCCTCAATCCAGCTGCGTTGTCCAACCCTAGATGCTGTTGGGCATAACCTCAATCCGGCAGAACCTTGGGTGCTCTTGGGATATTAATCCCTCAATCCAGCAGGTTTCAGTCCTGGATGCTCTTGGGCACTCACCCCTCAATCCAGCAGACTTTTTGCTTAACCATGGGTGCTCTTGGGATATTAATACTTCAACCCAGCAAAAGTTTTAGTCCTGGATACTCTTGGGCCATTACCCCTTAATCCAGCAGACTTTTTGCTTCCTAGGGGTCCCACCCCTTCTCTAAGACTCAGTCCCAGTTTCCCTGGGGGGGATTCTCTCGCTCTTCTTATCACCCACTTCATCTCTTTACTGGCCATTTTTCTCATGAAAGAATGGAAACGCAGCATAGGAGACTCTGCACTCGCTTAGCAGGTCTGGGATAACCAGCTGCCTCTCATTCACACACATTCATCCCCCCCCGTTTAACCGCCCCATCCAAACCAGTACTTACCTGTCCTTTGTCCTTGGGTCTTTGTCTTTGTGTACACTTTAGTCTTAGGGGCTAATTACCACAGTTTTAGGGAATCTTTTCCCTTTTCTTTGTTTAATTGCCTCCTCTTGTCCATTGATAGTAACCTGCATCTGTTGGTCACGCCAGGGGAACACAGAGCAAGGCTGTCAACTGTGCAGGGAGCACCATCCTCACCCTGATTCCACTGAGGCACCAGCAGTGAGGTGTTCCAACCATCCTCTGCTACCATAATTGTGAAAAACGCCAATCATTTGTTTTAAATTTTTGCAAGTTTAACTGTAAATAAGATGGTTATAAAAATAGAATTTGAGAAAAAAATTGAACAATTAAGGTTAGGACAATACGAGACAATAAAAACAAAGTTACAGATGTCTGGGTGCCTCCCTGAGCAAAAAAGCTCCGGAGAAGGACCCCCATTAACAAAGGATTATCTCTTAAAAGCAATAGCCTGTTGAATATTCATACATTTCATACATGATGCATAAATTCCATTCAAACAAAGAATTGTCTCTGGTTAGTATCACTTTTTTCCTTTAATCTCTATGGCATCTTCAGGGCTGAGCAAGGCAGGAGAAGTTGGTCTCTTCTGATATGGAAGTAGTAATTTTTTTTTCTTTTCTGAAAGATTTACATTTTCCTGTGGTTGGTGTATAAAAACTACATTTTAACTACGAAACTACCTTTACCATTCTATCAAAATATTAATACAACATTAACAATTAATACAACATAATACATATAGTAAATATCTTGTGTAGAGCTATATAATATGCACTTTTCACAGGAAGAAAGAGGTTTATTAACCTGCACGGGAAAGACGTTAGTTCATGAGAACTTAATCTCTTGCCTATTAGAGGTGCTGAACTTACCAAAAAAGGTAGCAATAATACATATTAAAGGGCACCCAACAAGGTACTCAGAGGAGGCAATAAGAAATCAACTGGCTGATGAAGAGGCTCAAAAAGCTGCACTGTCGCCAGAAGTCTCTAAGATCCTCCCCTTGCTCCCAGTAACTGCGTCACTGCCAGAAAAACTGTCTTTTTCACCGGAAGAACTTGAGATAATTAAAAAGAGTGGAGCAGAGGAAAAACAGGGTAATTAGTTTACAAGGGATGGTAAACAGTGGATACCAAAAGCTCTAGCCTTACAGTTGTTAAAACAACTTAATGAAGGGAGTCATTGGTGCTCCCGAGGACTGGCAGAAGCCTTCCTCAAAATATATGCTGCTGTGGGTCTTTTTACTCTAGCAAAGCGAGCTATCGAAAGTTGTTTAATTTGTGCTAAAACCAATAGCAGAGTTACAAAGAAACTTGCTAGGGGAGGGAAGCCTTGAGCTATACGTCCCTTCCAAAGGTGCCAGGTGGATTTTACCGAAATGCCACGAGTGGCAAGGTTTAAATACCTTCTGGTAATAGTATGTCAGTTAACAGGGTGGCCAGAAGCATTTCCTGCCATTTCAGCAACTACAGGATCAGTTATTAAAGTCTTTTTGGAACAAATAATTCCAAGATATGGGATTGTAGAAGCAATAGACTCAGATAGGGGATCTCATTTTACAGGAAAAATTCTTCAAAGGGTTATAACTGCTCTAGGGATAAGATGGAATCTCCACACCCCCTGGCAGCCCCAGAGTTCCAGCAGGGTGGAGAGGATGAATGGAGAAATAAAGAAACACCTTTTGAAGCTAGTAATAGAAACTAAGATGCCATGGGTACGGCTCTTGCCACTAGCTTTAGCAAGGATAAGGGCTAGACCCAGAGGAGATATTCAATTATCTCCCTTTGAACTGATGTTTGCAATTCCTTACCCTTACAATTCCCAGCCTAGTGGGGGCGTAGAGATAAGTGATGTATATTTAAAACAATATGTGGCCAGGATACTGTCTCTGGTGAGATCTCTTCGACAGGAAGCTCAGCTGGCACAGACCCTACCTTTGGAATTTGCTGTTCACAACATCCAACCAGGAGATTAGGTCCTAGTTAAGAAGTGGTAAGAAGCGCCACTAGTGGCTAAGTGGCGTGGACCTTTCCAAGTGTTGCTGACCACAGAAACAGCTGTCAAGACAGCAGAACACGGGTGGACCTACCACAAGTCTCTGAGGCCCTGGAGATTTGGACATCTCAGCTGGAAGAGAAGGACGGGAAGCCACAACTGACACTCCGCAGGAGTGGACTGGAGCAGTAGCCAGTGCGTCGACATCGGGGGAAGCCTCGTGTGCTTACCCACAGAGTGTCTGCTGAAATGGTTTGTGTGGGCATCCCTCCTCGGATCTCCTGTCACTGAGGGCCAATCCTCGCTGTCATTGTTTTCTTTATGTTAAGCTGTTTCTGTGCCTTCACTCACCACAGGTGGTGTGGAAGACAATGTGAAAGTGAAAATTAAGAGATTAGTTTACACCATTAGAATGTTTCTCTTAATAATCTTACCTTTATATTGCCAGTTAAGTTAGTCTCAAAAGTAGGAAAATAATTTTTTAACCATAGGAAAATGTCCTAGGGTGACTGGGTATCCCCCAATCATCTATTGGGTACAAAGGGGAGGGGAAGCGCTGTTTGTTTCTCCCCAGGAAAACTCTGGTCCTCGGAGTGACCTTGAAGCGGGGGAGTTGGAACACTGCAAGACAAAAGAAGCTCTGTTGGTTTTTTTTTTCCCCAGCAGTTAGTTAGTTAGTTTAGTGCTAGTGTAGTTAGATGCTGTAGAATAATTGAAGCTTTTTTCTTTTTTTTTTCTTTTTTCCTTTTTTCCTTTTTTATTTCTTCCTTTTTTTCTTTTTTTGCCCTCTCCTCGGAACTGTTCCAACCTCTCCAGACTAAGGACCTGGGGGAAGCACCAAGGGGCCTCCACAGGGGACCCACTCCACCAAGACCAGCCCTGCACATCTCCTTTTCTCCCAGCACCAGCGGAGACAGAGCGGCGAAGCACAGTGACTATCTTCAAGAGGAGACTTTCTTTCTTTAAGTTTGTTATCCCTCCATAAGCGGCACGAAGCTCTTGTCATCGGGTATTGTGCTGGGAGTGCTTTGCCTGTTTAATAAACAGGTTTTTTCCACTTCTCTCTGAGGAAGTCTTTTCCCAAACCAGTTGGGCGAGGGGAGGGGCGTCCCATGGGAGGGTTTCTCCCAAAATCTGCCTGTAACCACAACAGTAGCAAGTAGCAAAAACCTTTAACCTTAGCAATTGTTGGGTCTGCGGAGGGCCAGGGGGATCTGAAGACTGGCCATAGGTGGCTAGCCCAGTTGAACCTAAATGGTGGGATAGCACCCTCAGTGAAGTCCATAATGGAACAGGATTTTAGGATGAAGAAGGAAGTCCATGGTGGCTTCATTCCTCTGAAAGAGGCATTTATTGTATAAATAGAACAGGAAGCGTATATGTAAGAAAAAGTGTCTGCGACTGGACTTTAAGTTTAGATTGTTGGACCCCCAACTGCCCTCCTTATGATTGTTCCAGATATCAAGGCAGATGGAATCAAACACATGATAAGCTCACTAATAGTAGTTGGGTAAGGTGTTCCTTCTATAATCACCAAAAGGATTTTGAAGGCTGTAAAGCAGTGGGAAAGGATAGGTTTTTTGACCCTTTATTTTTAAGCTGCCCCGTAGATAATTCCACAAGTAGGACACATGTTGTTCATGATTATCAGTAGAAGTAGCAGCAGCACAATGGAACTCGGACTCTTTTTAATAAGTTCTGGTCTAGATCCAACAAAACAGATCTGGGATGTAACTGCAAGTGGAAACCTCATGTGAGAGCTTGGAAGTGCAAATACTGTGATGCTTATGGCAAGGCAACTATTGTTGGGGAACCACTAGGCCCAGGATGTAAGCTTTACTTTGACCCACCAATTGATGATAAAAATTAGAAAAGTCCATTTTCCAATGGGACCTGGGCTTTAAGAGGGCATTACTGGATTTCTGGCCAATATCCTTACCACAGATTACCCCCAGACTAGTCAGGGATATGTTATGTGGGGTATATTAGACCACTGTTCTTTTTACTACCACAAGTTCAGGGAAATCAATTAGGAATCAAAGTTTATGATGATCTAATTAGAAAAAAGCAGTCAATTGATACATCACTGGTAGGAGGGAGCACCCAAAAGTGGGGAAAGGATAAATAGCCACCTGAACGAATCATACAACACTATACACCAGCCACATGGAATCCTAATAAATTAATATCAGGTGCCAGAGAACCCATTTATAATTTAAATCAGATAATTAGGTTACAAGCTGTCTTTGAAGTAATAATGAACCAGACAGCTACAGCTCTTGACCTTGCCGATCAATTTACTCAGATGAGAAATGCAATATTCCAACATTGGATGGTATTAGATTATTTATTAGCAGAAGAAGGAAGAGTGTGTGGCAAATTAAATGAATCAAACTGCTATTTGCAAATAAATGACAATGGAAAAGTGGTGAAACAATTAACAAATGAAATAAGAAAGTTAGCTCATGTACCAGTCCAAACATGGAAAGGATGGGAATGGGACATGTTTTCGTGGTTACCCGGTGGACTATAGGTTAAACAAATGCTTTTCTTCCTCTTATGTGTAGTAGCAACTCTTATCTTTTTACCATGCATGATCCCTTGCTTAGTACAACTTACTCAACATGTGATCAAAAGGATGCAGGTAGTAGCCATGCCTACTGATCCAGAGATGGCTACAAAAGGACAGAAATTGATGTCACTGCAAATAATTGCAAAACCAAAAAAGACCCAAGGAAAAAAAAATATAAGTCAATAATAACTAAAGTTTGTAAAGACAATTATTAAAAATAAAAGAGGAGGGTGTTGAGGGTTAAGTTTTCCTGTAGAATTTTTTCCCCCCCATGAGTTACCAGGAGATTTTAAGTACTGATAGTTAAGGGTGCTTAACGGGACAAAGGAGGTTGATCACTTAGTTTTGAGAGAAAGGGGAGGCTCCCGGGAGCAGAGGTTGGAGGACTTCATTGCTCTCAGTTCTCCCGGGGAGCACGGTCAGCGACTGAGAGCTGCCTGAAGTCCACAGCTAACGGAGGAGCCTGGTCCTGGGAATTCTATCATCTGTTGGAGCGCCCAGGAATTCGGAATTTCTTCGCTGCCTTGCTGGATTCTAGGTCAGCCCGAGACCAGCCGCTGCGGGTTCTCCAGCACTGCACATTTCATCTGCCAGGACACCCTCCTGCCTGCCGAGGACAATCCACCGCTTCCAGCCATCAGCGCCGGAGCTCCCAGCGTTTGGCCTCAGGGTTCTTAGTTCTGTTTTTACTGTTATTATAAGTGCTGTTGTTGTTTGTCTGTCCTGTTATATTTACTAGTAAAGGACTGTTATTCCTTCCCCATAGCTCTGACCAAAAAGTTTTTTGTTTTTTTTGTTTTTTTTTTTTAATCTTCCAAATTATAATAACACGGAGGGAAGGATTTGAATTCCTCATTTCCTAGAGAGGCCTGCCTCTCCTTAGCAGACACCTGTCTTTTTCAAACCAAGACAGAGGGATTGAGAGGAATGACAAGATTTGTCTTTACAAAGAAGCCCTGGGTCTGCTGGTAGATAAAACTAGCACGGAGAGATAAGTGAAACAATGGGAAGGATTCTACTGATTGATGAATGGAAAAGAAGATGCTTGCCTTTACAAACAAACCATAAGTTTGTTTGTAAATGAAATTGAATATTGAAAGATGAAAGCAACAATGGGGAAAAACCCATAAATCCCATAAAAATTAAAAATTAAGGGGGGGTTATACATTAAAAGGGGAATCTTAGGCATTTTGGGAAGTCTGTACCTCTCAAGTACCTCAGCCAATGGGGAAAGAGAGAGGGAAATGTGGCCAGGAAATTAGGATAAAAAGGAGGCTGTGTCCTCCGAAAAACTGAGAGACCCCAGAGGAAATGCCCCATGGCCTCTCCCTTTATTCAAATAAAGTAAAAGGACTCCTCTGTCTTCTTTTTGGACATAAACCTCTGGTGTTCGTAGATTAATTTTCCTAACACTCTCAGCATCGGAGAGAGGACGACCAAGCTGCTGCTTGCTGCGGGAGAAGTCCACTGTCAACAGAAAGTCTGGTCATGGGAAATCTACCATCATCTGCTCATGTGCCCAGGAATTCTGAGCTCCTTCGCCTGCCCTGCTGGAGCTGGGCCAGCCCTGTCCGGCCGTTGCTGCTTCTTCAACACTGCTCTTTTTTGCTACGCAGTAACCCTGTGCCCCCCTGCCTGCCGGGGACATCCTAGCATTCCAGCCACCAACCCGGGAGTTTCCACCATTCCAGCTTGGTGCTCTTGGAGTCCCAAGAGATCAGACTGCCCCGGGCTTTGTGAAACAATGCCCCTGGAGGTTCCTGGTTCTGTTTATTATTAATGCTGTGCTTGTTGTTTGCTTGCCTTGTTATACTTACTAGTAAAGAACTGTTATTCCTTCCTCCATACCTCTGCCTGAAAGCCCCTTTAATTTTCAAAATTATAATAATTTGGAGGGAGGGGATTTGAATTCTCCACTCCTAGAGAGGCCCTGCCCCTCCCTAGTAGATACCTGTCTTTCAAACTGAGACAATGACAAAGAACTGGGAGTGGTGGTGAGCCCTGTCCTCCCTTACTCAGCATTTGGCTGCCCTGTGGCTGCTCTTGGTTATTAAAAACAAGGTACTGACCTGCAAAGTGTTTTGTGGCATTTCCCTGTAGGAAAGACACTGATTAAAGATCCATTGCCTGGCAATTGCTGCTTCAGATTTGTCCTGGAAAAACACAATGTGACTGGGATGACTGCTGGTGGTGCTGTGCTATTGGATAGTGCTGGAGGATGGGCAGTGAACTCCTGCAGAGCAAAACAGGATCCCAGAATCCCTGAGGCTGGGAAAGACCTCTGGGATCACTGAGTCCAAGAGTCCAATGTGGGACTGATCCCCACCTTGTCACCCAGCCCAGTGAGACATTAAATTTGAAGAATTAGGGATTTTTAGGAAAGTTAAGATAATAAGTTGCTGAAATAGCTGAAGTAGATAGGTAAGCTTTGTTCGCAGTTAACAGAAGCCGGATCTTAAATAAGATATCCCGGATTTAGTAACTCATTGCTTGTCAGCTTTATGTTTATGTAGCTGTGCTTGTAATGAAAAACAAAATGTGGTAAATAGGACATAAGATAGCTGCAGTTTTCCTGCTTAAAGGACCCATTGAACACAGGAAACTATAAGTTCTACCAAGGATTCATTTGTCATGAATGCATTGAAAAGGTAGAAAGGTCAGGACGAGGAAGACTCATCTTACTTCCTCATTTTAGGTGACCCTTCCCCAGAAGAGACTCATTTTAGGAAATAAACTACATATGCTTAATAGCCTTTTTGCCAATTAGCATATGAAGCGAGGAATGGGAGGTGACAGGGGTATGAATATGTATTTGTATTTTGGGTATTCAACACTTTTGTAAATAAAAGGCTTTGTAATTACCTGTGAATTTCGCAGTGAGAATTAGGGAAATATCCTGCCGTGCTGCCCGGCCGTAATAAACATACACTTTCTAACTTAAAACTGTTAGAGAGTTTTTGTCCATCACCGTTGGGTATCAATACTAGATCAATACCCATATTTCTTTAATAAGTCACCAGAGCACTGAGTAATTATGCACATACAGGCATTTCTTAGACACCTCCAGGTGAGACAGAGAAAATAAAGCAAGGGTGCCTGGCAAGAGCACACTAACTTTTCTTTAAAAACACCAGCCTGTCACATATTAGTTTCAAGTCCCCCCCCAGCAGATCAATCTTCTCTCTATGGCCCCAGTGGGACTTCCAAATTCCTCCTTTTGGGCTCTGGTCGCTGTCATGACCAACTGGTCATTATTTACACATTCTTTGGGCCCCAAAACGGGTAACATGATATAGGAGATGGCCAAAAGGACAGAAGAGCATGCGCAAGGAGACAAGTTGAAAAGTTCAGCTCAGAGGATGACTACGTGCTTCATCCCCAAAGACCCCCGACGACCACCGGAGTGATCAATAAGGAGCAGTGCGCAGCCTCAAAAAGGCGTGGAACTAATTTTAATACGAAGCGGGGACAGGCGGGGTTAGGAAATGAATATGTATTAGGCGTATCGTATAACCCAAGTTTGTAAAGATAAAAGGGGAGAAACAAAGCTCCCAGGTGTGCATGTCTTTGAGGAGCTATCCCCATGCACCTCAGCGCTGAATAAATTCATACCTACTCTCATAACCACTCTGTGAGTTATAGAGTCTTCTCTCCGCACATCA
>JANEHK010001996.1:414-10707 GCA_025960845.1 Tachycineta bicolor
TTTCTAGTTTCCTCTTCAGTTTCTCTTGCTACTAACAAATCATCTACATACTGTAGCAGCTTAATTCCTTTGGGTAACTCAAAGGACTTCCAAAGATTTTCTAACGCCCTCCCAAAAAGATTCAGTGCCTCTGTAAAACCTTGGAGTAGCACCGTTCACCTTAATTGTTCTCTCCTACCTGTATCTGGGTCCTCCTACTCAAAGGCAATCCCTACTGCCCTCATCCAGAGGGCAAGTTCAAAAGGCATCCTTTAAATCCACAACACTGTGCCAAATGTAATTAGGAGGTATCTGGCTTAGCTACTCCTGGAAAGCGGGTAATGGTTCTTTGATTTACCGCTCTGAGATCCTGCACTAGTCGGTAGCTACCATCAGGCTTCTTTACCGGCAGGATGGGGGTATTATGTGGTGACACACAGGACTCCAACACCCCCTGATGTACTGAATTCTCAACTACCGGTTTCAATCCCTTCCGACCTTCCAGTGATATCGGATATTGTTTTACTCGAATGGGGATTTCTGGGTTCTGTATTTCAATGCTAATGGGCTGAATGTTTAATTTTCCTGCTTCACCAGTATACCACACAGTGTTGCTAATTTCGAAATTATCTTCTTCAGTTAAAGAATAGGTTTTAAGTTTTCTTTCACAGGGTGTTATTTTAATCCCCAAGGCTATTATTAAGGCCCTTCCTAATAAATTATTATCAACCTCTGGTATTAATACCAAATCATTCAGTCCAAATTTTTTATCCGATTCAATCTGCACATTTTTAATTACAGGAGCCAGAAAAATTTCCTCTTTTATCTCCAATAAAAGTTCATTACTTACTTCACCTCCTTGTGGTAATTTTCTTACTGTCGACCAGTCGCTTCTGTGTCCACCAAAAATGTGATTTCTTCCTTGTGAGGACCTATTTTCAGTTTTATCAAGGGCTCTTCTAGGTGTTCAGTCCTCAGTAAATAGAGCTCCTGACCCCCCTAATCTTCTTGAAACATTTTCTCATCTTGCTGCCTCTTTCTACAGAATTTTTGGAGATGTCCCTTTTTGTGGCAAACACCAAAACAAGTGGGTCCTGTATCCCTGGATGTAGGACAAGAACTTTGTAAGTGTCCTTTCTGGTGACAGGAGAAAACTCGTGGATCTCATAACCCCAGAGGTGGGACCTGCCTTTTTCTGTTGTTTGTTCTTTCCTGAGTGCTTCTCTGTATTCATGGTTGTCTGTGTTTCCTTGACTACTGCCATTAAAATCTGTGGTTTTGTCTTTTGCCTCTCCTCATCTCTTCTCACATACACTTTCTGTGCTTCTCTTAACAATTCCTGAAGCCCCCTATCCTGCCAATTTTCTACTTTTTCCAGCTTCTTCCTGATGTGCCCCCAGGCCTTAGCTATAAATTGTGTTTTCAAAAGGACCTGTCCTGCTGCAGTATTGGGGTCTACACCTGAATATAACTGCAAGGCTTTTCTTAGTCTTTCTAACCAGTGTGCCAGGGGTTCATCCTTCCCTTGGTGCTCACTTAGAGCTTTCCTTATATTCTGCCCCTTGGGCACTGCTTCCCGGATTCCTCGGATAATCATCCACCGGAGATCACTCCTATTCTGCCTGTGTCTTTCATTCTGATTATTACAACCTGAATCTTGCAAAGGCCATTTCTGATTCCTCTGGTCTGGCCCCTGACATTCTCTGTCCCAAACCCTCATTCCTGAATGTCTAATCATTTTTCTTTCTTCCATGGTAAACAAGATTCCTAAGATAGACTGCAGCTCCACCCAGGTGTATATATTTGGCCCCAAGAACTGATCTAATCTCTCTGCCACTCCAATAGGATCCTCTAGCCACCTGCCCATCTCCTCCTTAAACTCCCTAACATCCCCTGTGCTCAGGGGAACACTCACATCACCAATAGGTCTCTGTTCTGGATTTGCCATTGGAACTTTTCTAAGCGGGTATAGTCCATCTTCCATTTTTGCTTCCCCATCCCCATCATCACTTCTCCCCATCCCCCACCTCTAGTTCTATGTGCTACTGGCTCCTCCTGAATAGGGGCTGCGTTTGCATTTACAGGAGGACCCTCGGGGGCTTGGGGTTGAACGGGCTGATTAGGTTGCCTATAAGGGGGTGGGAGGTGATCTAATGAATCCTAGGGCTCGTGTCTGTCTTTTTTGGCTGCTTGCCGTCTAGTTTGTAAAGGATAGAATGGAAAACCCTCGTTTCCTTGCCTTCGAGTAACAAATTCACCCTTTCCCCTGGGAAGCCACAGAACAGCATATTCGCTTTCTTCTGGATTAAAAGTTTGTTTGAATTCACATACAAATTCAAAGCCTAGCAAATCAAATCTTCAAACAGTCCAAATTTTGGCCAATAAAAGTTATCTTTCCCGATCATTTCCTTTGTCCTTTCAAACATACAATAATTAATCATTTTCTGCTTACTTTTTCCTCTTTGAGATTCCCATGCATCCCAGAATCGTAACATCATCCCCAGTGGACTGTCATGAGGGATGCTCCCCTTCTGAGAACCCCCAAGTATACCAGGCTCTTGTTAATTTTCTTCATAATTCGCAGCTCCTGGGTCTAAGGAGTTACTTTTCCTCGGACCCATTTTTGTCAGCAATAAACCAAGAAATCCCTGGTACCAAGAGATTTTTGGTCTCTCTCACTCACTTTGTGGTTCAATCCTCTCACTTATTATTTTGTTGCACTGTCTTGTCTTTTGCCAACTGTTTGCCTCAGGCCTAATTCCAATCTTTCTCCCCATCTGTCTTCCCTGAGTATATCCTTCTATTCACTTCCCCTTGCAATCCCTCTTAGTCTATTACTAAAATTACCAACTATTTTCTTCTGAAAGAAAATTGAACTTGATTCAATTGCTCCCTCCTTATTCACCTTGCCCAGTGATCAGATCGCTCCCTTCTCCTCGAGGACCTTTCCTTGGGTTCTTGGGCCGGGGCCCTCTCTGCCAGTCCCTCCCAGGGAACCTCACTCATTCTCTCTTTTCACTTCCCTCCTTTCCCGGCTGGTCTCCTCACAGAGAGCTGAAAACGCGGTGTTGGGAGGTTCGCACTTTTTTTGGGGGTCTGGGCTACCAGCCCCCATTTTAGATATTCTACACACACACAAATAATCAGCTGCTCACCTGCCCAACCTCGTGGTACTTACACAGTCTGTTTTCCCACACGGTTCTTGTGCAGAAACGTTTTACAGGCACCTTTACCTTTAGCTGGCACTCCAATGGGAGCTTTTATGAATGCCTCATTTTGCTAGCTTCTTTTTCTTATGCATTATCGTAATTGGAACTCCTTCTCCAAGGAAGACTGGTCTAAGCTTGGGACCACCTTAAAAGAGCTGGTGGGGAGCTCTGTAGTGGTGTGGGATTTGGGTTTGGTTTTATTGTATGTGCTATTAATTTAAGGTTCATTCTATGTACCCCGGTTTGTTCCCCCAAATGGTCTTTCCCTGCTCTTCTCCCCTCCAACCATTATATCTCAGTCCCCCTCTCACCCCTCCTCTGGGGTCTGCCTGTAATCTTGAGGCCTTCCCCTGGAGCTAGAAAGTTCTTCCAAGGGCATTGAGTGATAGGTCAGATCCAGAGTGTTTCCTTCCTCATCATTCATGTATGGTTTATGAAAATAACATTCATCCGTGTGACGCCTCCCTGGTGATTCCTGATTTGCTCACCCACTGCCTCTTCTCCTGGTTCCACCCCCAGATAAAAGCTGCTGGCAAGCAGCCTGGGGGTCTCTGCCTAGGCAGTTACCTGGAGGTCAGGAGGTCCCATGCCAGGGCTCCAATTAAATCTTGTGACCCGTTCAGCAGAGTCCGCATTTCTATCTCCCCCGTCGTTGCATTGCACCACCTGTGCCTGCTGCCGAGGTCGTGTGGGATCCAAGGCCCCACAGGATTGGGTTAGCTGGCACGGCCAGCTGTCCGTACCTTTCCACACCACGGTGCCTGAGCTAGACCGGGCATGGAGACCATGCTTAAGGAACCGCAAGTTCCTTCTTTTATTTTCATTTCTTGCCTGATGATAGCATTTGAATTGGAGTATTTTGCCAAAAGTTGGTCCTTTTCAGTGCCCCTCATTTCATCTCAGTCCATTTGGTCTCAATCATTCCGGTTCCAAATATTCTTGGTTGTTTTCATTCGCACTGTTTTTCATCGTATCTCCTTTCCTGAGCGTTTGTTAGACTTTGTTCCCTATTTTCAAGATTTCATTCCCTTTCTCGAAAGGAAGACTTTCCGAAGGGAATGAAGTCTTGCCATTTCAATGAAGATTAATTGGGCAAGCTTCTGTCCCTTTCCCTGTACTTCTTGTCATACCATCCACTTTGTGATTTTCACGTGCTTTCAAAATTTTTCCTTTTTTCATTTTAAGTTTGCATTTCTTCAATTTCATTTTCTCTCCTTCATATATTTCCATTTCTTGCCTGATTAAAGCATTTGAATTGGAGTATGTTTGCCAAGTATTTTTCCTTTTCATTGCCCCTCATTTCATCTCAGTCCATTTGGTCACAATCACTCCGGTTCCAAATTTTTCCTTTTTGTATTTATTAGCGCTGTTTCACACCATATCTCCTTACCTGAGCATCTGTTAATTTTTTTCAGTTGCTTGCCCTGCACTTCCTGTCATCCTGTTCACTTTTTGTTTTTCACGTCCTTTCAAATTTTTGCCATTTTCATTTTAATCTTGCATTTCTTTAATTTCTTTATCTCTCCTCCTATTTAATTTTCTTGCCTGATTGCAGCATTTGAATTGGTGTGTGTTTGGCAAGTGTTGGTCCTTTTCAGTGCCCCTCATTTCAGCTCAGTCCATTTCATTTCAATAATTCCGGTTCCAAATTATCTCATTAGTTTTCATTAGCACTGTTTCTCATTATACGCCCTTTCCTGAGTGTTTGTTAGACTTTGTTCCCTGTTTTCAAGATTTCAATGATGATTAAATGGACAAGCTTCAGTCCCTTTCTCTGCACTTCTTGTCATTCCATTCACTTTGTGCTTTTCACGTACTTTCAAATTTTTCATTTTAAACTTGCATTTCTTCAGTTTAATTTTCTCTCCTTTTATTTATATTTTGTACCAGGTGTGAACAGTTGAAGTGGATTATTTTGACAAGTGTTGGCCCTTTTCAGTGCCCCTCATTTCAGCTCAGTCCATTTGGTTGCAATCACTCCTGTTCCAAATTATTTCGGTTGTTTTCATTCGCATTGTTTCACATCATATCTCCTTTCCTGAGCGTTTGTTAGCCTTTGTTCTCTGTATTCAAGATTTCATTCTCCTTTCCCAAAAGGTAGACCTTGCTTTGGGAAAGGGAATGAAATCTTGTGATTTCAATGAAGATTAACTGGGCAGACTTCCATCCTATTCCCTGCACTTCTTGTCATCCCATTCATTTTTTGCGTTTCATGGGCTTTCAAAATTTCCCCTTTTCCATTTTAAGCTTACATTTCTTCAATTTAATTTCCTCTTCTTCCTTCCTTTATTTACACTTCTCATGTGGTTGCAGCATTTAAATTGGAGTACTTTTGGCAAGTGTTGGTCCTTTTTGGTGCCCCTCATTTCATCTCAGTCTATTTGGTCACAATCACTCCCATTCCCAGTTTTCTCCTTTTTTTTTTTTTTTTTTTTTAAATTTACACTCTTTCCAGTCATATTTCTATTCCTGAGTGATTGTTCAACTTGTTCTCTGTTTTAAAAATTTCAATGAGTGTTACTTGGTGTGGTGGTTTCATGCAGATTTTGGGAGAAATCTTCCCAAGGGGCCTCTCTCCCCTTCCCCAACCGGTTTGGGAATAGACTTCCTCAGAGAGAAGTGGAAAAAACCTGTTTATTAAACAGGCAAAGCACTCCCAGCACAATACCCGATGACAACAGCTTGGTGCTGCTTAGGGAGGGAAAGCAAACTTAAAGAAAGTCTCTCCTCTTGAAGATCGTCACTGTGCTCCACCGCTCTGTCTCCACTGGCGTTGGGAGAAAAGGAGATGTGCAGGGCTGGTCTTGGTGGGGTGGGTCCCCTGTGGAGGCCCCCGGTGCTTCCCCAGTCCTTAGTCCGGAGAGGTTGGAACAGTTCCGAGGAGAGGGCAAAAAAAGAAAAAAAGGAAAGGAAAAAAAAAAAAAAAAAAAGGGAAAAGAAAAAAAAGAAAAGCAACAAAAAGCTATTCTACAGCGTCTAATTACGCTAGCACTAAACTAACTAACTGCCAGGGATAAAAACAACAGAGCTTCTTTAGTCTTGCCGAGTTCCAGCTCCCCCACTTCAAGGTCACTCCGATGAGCAGAGTTTTCCTGGGGAAGAACAAACCGCGCTTGCCCTCCCCCCCTGCACCCAACAGACGATTGGGGATACACAGTCAAACCCAGGACAACTTCCACCCCTTATCCCCATATCGTTGACTTACAGACAGAACCAATGTATATTCCACATAAAACTTCCATCCATTCTCCCCACAAAAAAAAAAAAACAAAAAACAAAAAACAAGCAATACCCGTCATGCTCCTGTAACGTTCCACACTGAGCCACTGAATCCAGGCCCCAGGCTGCAGGGCAGCAGGATTCCTCTCTCACTTACTCATACCTTCAACACTTGCTCATACCTTCAACACTTAACACATACCCTCTCACACATTTCCCTCTATTTCATTCTGCGTGGTTTAATGTACAGACAATGGCAATAGCATTCAGCAAACAGTGATGTTTACAAATTATTCTCAATCAACAATCAGATCTCCCTGAGGTACTTATTGTTTTGTTCCATCTTTCTGCATCATCCACCATGTGCAACCTGGTCCATGAAGAAAGACAACCCCACAAATGGGTTTGTCTGTACTTGAGGCAGACTTGATCCACACTGTCTTCCCTAACAGACCTCTGACATGCACCACTGGGACTTTATCTCCATCTGTTGTATGCAGAGGCTCAGCCTGGGCGGGTCCTGCTCGGCTGGTGGAGCTTTGAGTGTTGACCAACCAGATGGCCTTTGCCAAATGCTGCTCCCAATTCTTGAAAGATCCCCCACCCAATGTTTTCAACTGGGTTTTTAACAATGCATTGTGCCTCTTCACTTTGCCTGCAGCAGGTGCATGGTAGGGAATATGGTACACCCACTCAATGCCATGTTCCCTAGCCCAGGTTTTAATAAGGCTGTTCTTGAAATGAGTCCCGTTGTCTGATTCAATTCTCTCGGGGGTACCATGCCTCCACAGGATTTGCTTTTCAAGGCCCAGGATTATGTTCCAGGCAGTAGTGGGAGGCACAGGGTAGGTCTCCAACCACCCTGTGGTGGCTTCCACCATTGTGAGCACGTAGCGCTTGCCTTGGCAGGTTTGGGGAAGGGTGATGTAGTCAATCTGCCAGGCTTCCCCGTACTTATACTTGGACCATCGCCCGCCATACCATAGGGGCTTCACCCGCTTGGCCTGTTTGATGGCAGCACACGTCTCACAGTCATGGATAACCTGAGAAATACTGTCCATGGTTAGATCCACCCCTCGGTCTCATGCCCACTTATAGGTGGCATCTCTACCCTGATGACCTGAGGCCTCATGGGCCCATCGAGCTAGGAACAACTCTCCCTTCTGTTCCCAATCTAAATCAATCTTTGACACATCTATGTTTGCTGCCCGATCTACCTGCTCGTTGTTTCAATGTTCCTCATTATCTCTACTCTTAGGGATGTGGGCATCTACGTGGCAGACTTTCACAGGTAGTCTCCCTACACTGGTAGCAATGTCTTTCCACTCCTCAACAGCCCAAATTGGTTTCCCTCCATGCTGCCAATTAGCCTCTTTCCACTTCTTCAGCCATCCCCACAGAGCATTGGCTACCATCCACGAATCAGTATAGAGGTAGAGCCTCGGCCACCCCTCTCTTTCAGCAATATCCAAGGCCAATTGAACAGCCTTGAGTTCTGCAAGTTGACTTGATCCACCCTCTCCTTCAGTGGCCTCAGCAACCTGTCGTGTGGGGCTCCACACGGCTGCTTTCCACTTACGGTTCATCCCTACAATACGACAGGAACCGTCAGTGAAAAGGGCATAATGCATCTCCTCTGCTGGCAATTGGTTTTATGGTGGAGCCTCTTCAGCCCATGTCACTTGCTCTTGTTCTTCATCTCTGAGGCCAAAATTTTCACCCTCAGGCCAATTGGTAATTATTTCCAAAATCCCAAGGCGATTCAGTTGACCCATACGAGCGCGCTGCGTAATAAGAGCAATCCACTTGCTCCATGTGGCATCAGTGGCATGATGGGTGGAGGGGACCTTCCCTTTAAACATCCACCCTAGCACAGGCAGTTGGGGTGCCAGGAGGAGTTGCACCTCTGTACCAATCACCTCCGAGGCTGCTTGAACTCCTTCATAGGCTGCTAAGATTTCCTTCTCTGTTGGAGTGTAGTTGGCTTCAGACCCTCTGTAGCTTCGACTCCAGAATCCCAGTGGCCGGCCTCAAGTCTCCCCAGGCACCTTCTGCCAAAGGCTCCAGGACAGGCCATGGCTCCCAGCTGCTGAGTAGACCACGTTCTTCACATCTGGTCCCATCCTCACTGGGCCAAGGGCCACTGCATGAGCGATTTCCTCCTTGATCTGGGCAAAGGCTTGTTGCTGTTCAGGGCCCCAGTGAAAATCGTTCTTTTTGCAGGTGACCAGGTAAAGAGGGCTCACAATCTGACTGTACTCGGGAATATGAATCCTCCAGAAACCTATAGCACCTAGGAAAGCTTGTGTCTCCTTCTTATTGGCTGGTGGAGACATCGCTGTGATCTTGTTGATGACCTCAGTGGGAATCTGCCGCCGTCCATCTTGCCACTTTACTCTCAGAAACTGGATCTCTCGGGCAGGTCCCTTGACCTTGCTCTGCTTGATGGCAAAACCAGCTTTCAGGAGAATTTGGATGATCTTCTCTCTTTTCTCAAACACTTCCATTGCTGTGTTTCCCTACACAATGATGTCATCGATGTACTGTAGATGTTCCGGAGCCTCACCCTTTTCCAGTGCAGCTTGGATTAGTCCATGGCAGATGGTAGGACTGTGCTTCCACCCCTGGGGCAGTTGGTTCCAGGTGTACTGCACTCCCCTCCATGTGAAGGCAAACTGAGGCCTGCATTCTGCTGCCAAAGGAATGGAGAAAAATGCATTGGCAATGTCAGTTGTGGCGTACCATTTTGCTGCCTTGGACTCCAGCTCCTACTGGAGTTCCAACATGTCTGGCACGGCAGCACTCAGTGGTGGTGTCACCTTATTCAATGCACGGTAGTCTACAGTCAATCTCCATTCCCCTTCAGATTTACGCACAGGCCAGATGGGGCTGTTGAAGGGGGAGTGGGTATTGCTGACCACCCCTTGGCTCTCCAGCTCTTGAATCATCTTATGGATGGGGATCACAGTATCTCGAGTTGTTGTGTACTGTCGGCAGTGCACTATAGAAGTGGCAATTGGTACCTGTTGCTCTTGTACTTTCAGGAGTCCCACTGCAGATGGATTCTCAGACAGTCCAGGCAAGGTGTTCAATTGCTGGATGCCCTCTGTCACTACAGCCGCTATCCCAAATGCCCACCTGAGTCCTTTCGGATCTTTGAAATACCCACTTCGGAGATAATCTATGCCCAAAATACATGGGGCCTCTGGGCCAGTCACAATAGGGTGTTTCTCCCACTCCTTTCCAGTTAGGCTTACATCTGCTTCCACTAAAGTAAAATCTTGTGATCCCCCCGTCACGCCAGCAATAGAGACAGATTCTGCCCCTACATGTCTTGATGGCATTGATGTGCACTGCGCACCAGTATCAACGAAGGCCTCATATCTTTGTGGTTCAGATGTGCCAGGCCAACGAATCCACACAGTCCAAAATACACGGTTTTCCCTAGCCTCTACCTGGCTAGAGGCAGGGCCCCTCTAAGCTTGGTTATCCTTCTTTCCTTGAGCATATGTCTTAGAGGTTCCTTCAAGGGGGTCGGACATGTCATCATCATCATCATACCTGGCAGTTCGGCTACGGACAACTGGAGCCGCTTCCCTTTTGGTGGAACTCCCTCTTTGAGTCCTGACTTCCTTCAATTCATGCACCCGTTGTGCCAGGGCAGCCGGAGATTTTCCATCCCATCTGTTCATATTTTCTCCGCAATCCCACAGGAAGAACCACAGCTCAGCGCGTGGAGTGTACCCTCTCTGCCTACGCGGGGAGCGTCTACATGGGGTACTAGAATCTTTGATCTGTACTGCTGAGATTTGGAGAAGGTCCTCTCTAATCTCCTCCCTGAGTCTCTTATGGTTCTCATCTATTTTATCCTCTAGTTTCTGCAGAC
>JANEHK010001997.1:0-10704 GCA_025960845.1 Tachycineta bicolor
TGTCAACTTTATATTTATGTAGCTGTGCCTGTAATGAAAAACAAGATGTAGTAAATAAGATATAAGATAACTGCAGACTTCCTGCTTGAAGAACCCATTCAATGCAGGAAACTATAAGTTTTGCCAAGGATTCTGTGTCACGAATGCATTGAAAAGGTAGAAAGGTCAGGACGAGGAAGACTCACCTTACTTCCACATTTTAGGTGACCCATTCCCAGAAGAGACCCCTGACTCATTTTAAGAAACAAAGTACGCATGCTTAATAGCCTTTTTGCCAATTAGCATACGAAGCCAGGAATGGGAGGTGACAGGGGTATGAATATGCATTTGTATTTTGGGTATTCAACACTTCTGTAAATAAAAGGCTTTGTAATTACCTGTGAATTTTGCAATGTGAATTAGGGAAATATCCTGCCATGCTGCCTGGCCTTAATAAACATACACTTTAAGCTGCTAGAGAGTTTTTATCCGTCACAGTTAGGTATCAATAGTAGATCAATACCCATATTTCTTTAATAAGTCACAACAACCCACCTAGAGCGTTGAGCTGCAAGGAGTTCACAGCTTCTCTTTCCTTCAGGTGCTGGTCTAATTCTGCCTTCAGCCAACTCTGGATTTGTGTTTATTGTAGAACTTCCTGAGTGTCTAAAACATTCCTTGCCTGGGGAAGGGCAACGTCCTTGGTGGCACCTTGCGCTTGGCACACACTTGAGGAGGTTGCCTGAAACTTAGGAATTTTAGATTGCTAAAAAAGGAAGAAAGCTCCTCTTTGTCTGAGTGCAGCCAGTTCTCTGAGCAAAGCAGGTCCCAGGTGACTGAGGAGAGACAGGATGGGGTTGGGGGATGTGGAGCAAAGATGTCCACACTGGGTCACACCTCAAGGCACAGCTCCTCTGACCTGGCCAGACCTCCTGAGGAAAGACCCTGGATCAGTATCAGTCACTGAATGCTGCAATCACCTCTGCTCTAAAGAGAAGAATATTCCTTAAAAATAGAATTGTGGATTTGTTAGAAACTCTTTGAAATATTTCTCCATAAATCTAGGAAAAAAGACTTCCTAGTGAAATGCAGCAGACCAGAAGGAAATCAAGGCACAGCCATGGTTTTTTTTGATTGAATGTCTTCTTAAATCTGTTGCCAATGTTTCTCTGATTTCTGAGGTTGTCAGTAAAGTCTGCTTTGTTGTTTTGAGCTCCTTAGAATCCCTTGTTGGTATTTCTCCAGTGTTTCCAACTCAAGAGTACACAAACAATTTTAATTCCTTTTAAATGTCTAATTGAGACAGTTGTTTGAGGAATGGGGCTCAGGTCTTGTGTGTCCTGCTTGGCACAGCCCAGGCAGGGCTTTCACAGCCACATTGCACACTCCATTTCCCACCTGCACCTGCTGGTGCCTCTGAGTTCTGCTTGCCCAGCCCCAGGGACGCTCCCCTTGTCTGCCCATTCCCCCATGGTCTCTTGGCAGGGATGGTCTCAGTGGGGGCTGCTGACAGCCTCAGACACTTGGAGGCTGCTGCTGGATTTGACTTCTCCAGAGGCTTGTTCAGCCTTCAGCTCTTCAATTCAGGAATTCAGTGCCCCAAGGTGCATGATCATTCAGAGCACCTTAAAAGGCCAAGCCTCTGGGAATAATTTGATATAAGGTTTCAAATTTTTGTGGTTAATTAAACAGCTTTTGTAAGTGTGTCCATAGTGAATATATTATATTTACAAAAGAGAGTGAGAAAATACTTTTAGGTCCTGCTTAAGATCTTTTTCCTATTAATACATTTATATGTTCAATCTCCAGTTGACATTGGTCCCTAGGTACTTACTCATGCAGTTTGAATAGAAATGAAAATCAAGATCCTTTATGTCTGACATGCAGTCAGATTTTGTCCCTACTCCCACCCCACCATTTTCCCATCCAAGTCCTGGGACTCAGAGCAGCCTCGTGCAAATCTGAGCTCCCTCTACCCCAGGCTGGACCTGCAGGTTTCAGCTCCTTGGCTCCAACTCCCACCTGCTTTCCTTGGAGAAGGAGCTGCCCGAGACACAGAGGGATGTTCATTTATTGTCAGCCAACAAGCCCAAAGGAAGGCACAGCTCCATCAAACGCAAAAGTCATTCTTCTCCCTGGCTCTGCCCTGCACCTGATCCCACAGCTTGTCCTTGTGAAAAGTGCATATTATATGGCTCCATGCAAGATATTTACTATATGTATTGTGCCGTGTTAATTGTTGGTGTTGTATTAATATTTTGATAGTATAGTAAATAAAGTTTTGTAGTTAAATTGTAGTTTTTATGTACCAACCACAGGAAAACGTAAATCTTTCAGAGAAAAAAAGAATTTACTACTTCCTTATCAGAAGAGACCAACTCCTCCTGCCTCTCTCGACCTTGTGGATGCCATAGAGATTAAAGGAAAAAAGTGATACTAACCAGAGACAATTCTTTGTTTGAATGGAATTTATGCATCATGTATGAAATGTACGAATATTCAATAGGCTATTGCTTTTAAGAGATAATCCTTTGTTAACAGGGGTCCTTCTCTGGAGTTTTTTGCTAGGGGAGGCACCCAAACGTCTGTAACTTTGTTTTTTATTGTCTCGTATTGTCCTAACTCTAATTGTTCAATTTTGTACTCTAAATCTTTTTTTATAACCATCTTATTTACTGTTAAACTTTCAAAATTTTAAAAGCAAGTGATTGGCATTTTTCACAATTATGATAGCAGAGGATGGTTAAAACACCTCACTGCCAGTGCCTCAGTGGAATCAGGGTGAGGACGGCGCGCTCTGCCCAGTTGGCAGCCTCGCTCTGTGTTCCCCTGCTGTGACTGGCAGATGCAGGTTACGATCAATGGACAAAAGGAGGCAATAAAACAAAGAAAAGGGAAAAGATTCCCTAAAACCGCAGTAGTTAGCCCCTTAGACTAAAGTGTACACGAAGACAAAGACCCAAGGACAAAGGACAGGTAAGTACTGGTTTGGAGGGGCGGTTAAAGGGGGGGATGAATGTGTGTGAATGAGAGGCAGCTGGTTATCCCAGACCTGCTAAGCGAGTGCGGAGGCTCCTATGCTGCTTTTCCGTTTTTTCACAAGAAAGACGGCCAGTAAAGAGACGAAGCGGGTGATAAGAAGAGTGAGAGAACCCCCCCAGGGAAACTGGGACTGAGTTTTAGAGAAGGGATGGGACCCCTAGGAAGCAAAAAGTCTGCTGGATTGAGGGGTAATTGCATAAGATGATCCAGGGCTAAAACTTTTGCTGGGTTGAGGGATTAATATCCCAAGAGCACCCAGGGTTCTGCCGGATTGAGGTTATGCCCAATAGCATCTAGGGTTGGACAACGCAGCTGGATTGAGGGATAAAGTGCCCAAGAACATCTGGGGTTGGACAACACAGCTGGATTGAACGGGAAATCCAAGAGCACCGGGACTGGCCAGTAACACCTAAAATTGTAATAGATGATTTGAAGGTAAAACGTACCTTATTGTTGTTTTGTTTGTGAGAGTGAGTCACACACAAAATCTGCCTCAGTTTCCCCGAGCGGGTGGGGGCTGCGGCAGAACGTGTGTGACCTGCAATTCAGCCCTTTTCCCTCTGGGCGTGTGGAGGGTGGGGGTCGTAGTAAAAGTGTAAGTGACACCCAAATTAACCTCATAGGTGGATCGGCACCAGAGGCGACCAGATTCTGGGCCCTCCTCAGAGGCCCAGCTATACTGGAACCCAGAGACCAAACCCAAGGCAAGGGGGGGCCACACAAAGCCACGATTCTCTGGCGACAGGCTTCATGTCCTGAGTGTGAAAGAGTGTGTAAACGTGAAGGAGGAATGAAGTAAGAGTAGATGGAAGAAAGCACATGTAATGTTGGCTGTTATATCTCCTTAGAGGGAGGTTTATTATATTTGTGTGGGATAGAAGGGATTTTTTGTGTGTGTGCATAGATAGAAGTAAGTGGTCTTTAGGTTGTAAGAGAAAGTGAAAAACAGAGGGGGGGGACTAATAAATAAAATCTTGAAAAATGGGACAGAAAAACAGTAAGTTGGATACAAGGAAGAAAAAGGGGTGTAAAAAATTACCAACAGACATACCGCAAGATAGCCCTCTTGGCATTATGTTTGCTAACTGGGATAAAAACCCTTGTACAAGAAGAAAGGAAAGGATAAAGATGATACAATTTTGCATGATAGAATGGGCAGAGAAGGAAATAAGATATGACCGGTTTATTGGCCCAGATACAGCTCTTTTGAGAACTGGATTTGTCAGGCTCTAAATCTATTTGTAAATTCAAAAGAACCGTTTAATCCCAAAGAAAGAGAATATGCCACATGTTGGACAAGAGATTTTAGGAAAATGAAAATCTTTAATGTATCAGAAACCCCCGAGATGAAACAAGAAAAGAAAAAGGGGAAAGAAAAGGGAAGGGAACAAGAAGAAAAGAAGGAAAAAGAGTGGGATCCTTTTCAGGCTTTGCCCCCTCCGTTCTCACTTGCACTCCTGCCTTTCGCGGCCGAGCCCCTTGTCCCGGGTCCCGCTTCAGCCCCGCCCACCCCCAGCACGGGCTGGCAGCCCCAGGCAGCCCCGCCTGCCTCAGTTCCCATCCCAAGTGCGGGCTCGAAGCCCACAGCAGCCCCGCCTTCCCCAGTTCCCGTCCCGAGTGTGGGCTCGCAGCCCGTAGCAGCCCCGCCTGTCCCAGTTCCTGTTCCGAGAGCGGGCTCGCAGCCAGCAGCAGCCCCGCCTGCCCCGGTTCCCATCCCGAGGGCGGGCTCGCAGCCAGCAGCAGCTGCGCCGGTCCCCGCATAAACCCCATCCCTGGCCCCGCCGGTGAATTTGTCTGCCCCGGCTGCCTGGTCTGTGGCCGCCCTAAGGGCCGTGCCAGGGGTCCCTCCTGACATTTGGTCTAAGACCACTGCCCCGACAGTGCCGAGGGTCCCGTCGGTACCAGCCGTCCTGTAATATATGTGCTAAAGTTAATTCGTGTTATCAAATTATAAAGAGTAAATGTTCACTGTATAATTATGAGTGTTAAAGATTTGCCGAAACTAATATGGATAAGAGTAAACTGGAAAAACCAAAATAAAAAAATTTCCTTGGCTCTGGAAGGACGAGTGGGACACGAGGAAAGAATGCTTGGAATTACCTGAGAGGGGAACCTAGAAACTCCCATTGCCAGGAATTCCTGAAAGAACACAAAGAACAACGGAAGACGGAGATACCAGTCCGGAGACCGAGATGATCACTTCAGATAGATATCTCCACTCGTCTCCGTTGAAAATTAACATATCCACGACACACCCGGGCCCAGCCATCAGCTGCATTGTTCCACCCTACCGGTCCATTCAAACTCCCGATACCAGGACTTGCATGATTAATGAAGATGCCCTGGAGGGGAGACTGTCGAAATCTCTGACTACACTTCGCGATCCAGTGTATAAAAAGGGGACAGCTGGAGACCAAAATTGTGAACTTGGGGGATAGCAGGCTGACAGAGTCTGTATCCGTGTTCACCCAGCGGCGATCCCGGGCTCGACGCTTTCCTTTTACTTGTGGCTTTTCGAGACTGTTATTTTGTCTCAAAATAAAATTCTAAATTTTGATAAATCGAATTTGGTCGGTTTTATTTATAACAATTCTGGTGACCCCGACGTGATTGGATTGATACCGGGACCCCCGTGAGACCCCCATCCCTGACCAGGAGGCGCCCTGCTGAATTCAGCGGCCTGGCAGAGTTGGGGTAGCCGGGTGGAACCGATCAGCCACACGACGAACAGAAACTACAAAAGCCACATTTAAAAGGGAGATAGGCGAGGTCGGAGCTCTCGGGGAACTCGGGGAGGTTTTTCTTTGGAAGCAGAACCTCCGGAGCCGCGGCGAAGAGATCTACTCATAAAACTCTACGTGCACGAAGAATCCACGCAGGAAAAGGATCGTAAGTATTGCGTGGTTGAGTGGGAGTGGCCGAGCGTGTGAGTGAGACGTGATTTTATCCCGAAGCAAGTGGGGACCCCAAAACCGCAGTTCCACTTCCCCGCGAGGGGTGTGGTCGGTTGCTGGGGAAGCGAAAGTTTCGGGGTACCGCACACCTCACACGTCAATCCTTGAAACTCGGGGAGTTTTCGGAAAGAGGAATCGGCCACAGGAAGGCTGAAAGGGAAGGATACGTCCCTAAGGAGTTCCAGGGACTGGTAAACCTTTCAGCCTTGGACCAGGAACGGTCCGGGGAGGAAGTAAGGAGAAGGGAGAGCTCACACACCAGAGAAAACCCGGGGGGGAGAGCGATCACCCACAAAGGGCAAGTATCTGGTAAACCCATACCATGGGGCAAGCAAGGAGTAAAACTAACAAAAGGAACGTAAGGAAGACAAAACGGGGAACCGGTAAAGGAATCCCCGAAATCCCAGTGGAGAGCCCGCTGGGATGGATGCTAGAACATTGAGACGAATGTCCCATTAGGGAAAGAAAATCCAAGAAACAGATGATACACTATTGCATAGAAGTGTGGGGAGGGGTGGAAATACGGGATCACGTAACTTGGCCCGTGTTTGGGACTTTCGAGGAATGGATATGTAAGGCACTGCTGCTTTATGTCAGAGAGAAGGGAACTGCGGAAGAACAGGAATATGCCGGGGTCTGGGGAAAGATAAATGCGAAGCTGTTACCGGTGAAGATAGGGAATCCTACCGCTGTCTCAGGGGATAAATGGGAACCCTTAGATAATCTACCCCCACCTTATATTGTGCCCTTGCCCCCTCCCCTCCCGGAGCAGAGTAATCCGCAAAACCCCGGGAGATTGGGACCCCCTTTAGGACGAGGAATCCAGATGCCCTCGTCTCTTCCATCTGCCCCTCCGCTAGAATCACAATCCGGGGCCTCATTCCCACCGAGTGGGCTCCCTCCCCCGCTAGAACCCACACAGGTCTTTCGGCCACTGGGAGGAAGGACACCAAGTACACACACCCCTGCACCAACGCGGGATGACCTGCTGCCAGATTTAGATCTGGCGGCTTTCTTTAGTTCCCCTGCAAATACGCAGCAGGCTTCGGCAGAAACAAAACATATCCCTCCCGCTAGGAGGACTAGAAGACAACTAAAGAAAGTGAATGAGGTGGAGGGTGAGGGGGAGGGTGAACAGGCTAATCTTCTCCCCCTAAGGGAGATTCCCACTGCTCCGGGAATCATCGGGTACGTAAATGTCCCGATTAATACTAGCGATGTGAGAACCTTCAAAAAGGAAATGGGGAAGCTTATGGATGACCCTTTAGGGGTCTCTGAAAGGCTAGATGAGTTTTTGGGAACCAGCATCTATTCATATGAGGATCTCACAGCCATTCTAAGGTCCCTGTTCAACACAGAGGAAAGAGAAATGATCAGGCAGGCAGGAATAAGGGAATGGGAACGGAGAAACCCTCAGAGCACTCCCGGAGATCAGAAATGGCCAAGTCAAGATCCCCGATGGAATGCTCAGACCGAGGAGGGTAGGAGAAACATGATCGATATGAAGAATATCATCATACAGGGAATCAGAGAGGCCGTGCCCCGGGGACAAAATCTGAGTAAGGTTTTTGGGGAATGTCAGGGGAAAGATGAGACTCCCACAGAATGGTTAGAGAGATTGAGAAAAAGCCTCCAAGTATATTCGGGAACAGACCCTGATTCTCCCATGGGAGAAGTACTGTTAAAAACCCAGTTTGTAGCAAAATCGTGGGAGGATATCAGGAGAAAGCTGGAGAAGATAGAGGGATGGCAGGAGAAAGGACTACAGGAATTACTACGGGAAGCCCAGAAAGTCTATATGAGAAGGGATGAGGAAAGACAGAAAATACAGGCTAGAGTATTGGTAGCGGCTGTAAGGGAAGCCCAGAAGCAGGAACGCCCACAAGCTTCGGAGAAATCCCTAAGGAAATCACCTCCGAAGGGGCCTGTACGTCCACAAAAAGGAGTCCCAGGGAATCGAATGGAAGGTTTGGAATGTTTTTATTGCAAGAAAAAAGGACATATGAAGAGGGATTGTCCAAAAAGGATAAGGGATGAAAAGATGTTTCAGGAGGACTAGGGACATCAGGGGCTTTATCTTTTGGGGTCCATAACATCGGGAGAGCCCTTGATAACATTGAAGATAGGACCCAAAGGAACAAAAATGGATTTTTTAGTAGATTCTGGGGCTGAGAGAAGTACATTTAAGCAGTTGCCCCCAAGATGCCATATAAGCAAAGAATTTATGGTAGTTATAGGAGCCAAAGGGGAACCGTTCAAAGTCCCCGTTGTAAAAAATGTGGAAATTGAATCAGATAATAAAGTTTGCTTGGGAGACGTTGTTAGTAGAAGAGGCTGATTACAACCTGCTGGGTAGAGACCTGATAGTTGCACTGGGTATTAACCTCATCATAAGGAATTCACAGATAATGGTTAGCTTATTTAAACTAACATGTGAAGATGAGGATAAAATTAACCCCAGGGTATGGCATACAGGAAGGGAAGCTGGAAAGTTAGTTATGGAACCCATTTCCATTGAAATTGAAAGGCCTGAAGACCCCATAAGGGTCAGGCAGTACCCAATCCCTCTGGAAGGGAGACGGGGACTAAAACCTATAATAGAAGATTTAATAAAGAAAAGCATTCTGGAACCCTGCATGTCTAAGCATAATACCCCAATTCTGGCTATTAAAAAGGCAGTTAGGAATTATAGGTTAGTGCAGGATTTAAGAGCCATAAATGAAAGAACAAAAACCTGTTTCCCTGTAGTGGCTAACCCTTATACCCTTCTGAATAGGATATCCCCAGAGGACACTTGGTATAGTGTTATAGATCTAAAGGATGCATTCTGGACCTGCCCTTTAGCTGAAAGCAGCAGAGACTTCTTTGCATTTCAATGGGAGGATCCAGATACTAATAGAAAACAGCAACTAAGGTGGGCCTCCCTTCCCCAGGGATTTGTGGACTCCCCAAATTTATTTGGACAAGCATTAGAACAATTACTAAGTCAGTTCTCCCCTGGGAAAAGGACAAAAGTCTTACAGTATGTTAATGATTTATTAGTGGCTGGTAAAACGGAAGAAGATGTCAGGGAGTGTACTATTCAGTTATTAAACTTCTTAGGGGAAAAGGGATTAAAGGTAGCAAAACAAAAGTTACAGTTCACCGAATCAGGGGTGAAATATCTGGGACATTGGCTGATCAAAGGGAAAAAGAAACTAGATCCTGGAAGGGTGGCTGGGATTATAGAATTGCCTCCCCCTAGAACCAAAAGACAAGTACGTCAGCTATTGGGGTTATTAGGATATTGCAGACAATGGATAGAAGGGTATAGTGAGAAGGCTAAATTTTTGTATGAAAAACTAACTGCAGAAAAGATAAAATGGACTGAACAGGATGACGAAAAATTGGAACAACTAAAGGGTGCTTTAGTAACTGCCCCAGTATTAAGTCTCCCTGATATAAACAAGAAGTTCCAATTATTTGTAAATATAGGGAACCACACAGCACATGGGGTGTTGACACAAGAATGGGCTGGGGATAGGAAGCCTGTAGGTTACCTTTCCAAGCTATTGGACCCCGTAAGCAAAGGGTGGCCCACATGCTTGCAGGCAATAGTAGCTGTGGCCTTATTAGTAGAAGAAGCCAAAAAGATTACTTTTGGGGCCCCCATTACGGTTTATTCCCCACATAATGTAAGAACTGTTTTGCAACAAAAAGCTGAGAAATGGCTCACAGATGCAAGGCTTTTGAAATATGAGGCTATCCTTCTTCAGGCTCCAGAATTAGAACTGAAAACAACACAAGCAAGTAACCCTGCTGGGTTCCTATTCGGGGAAGCATCATCTGAGCCCATACATAATTGTATGGACCTAATAGAATTGCAGACCAAGATTAGAGAGGATCTGGAGGACGAAGAACTCGAAGAAGGGGAAAAATGGTTTGTAGATGGATCAGCCAGAGTCATAGAAGGGAAAAGAAAATCAGGATATGCTATTATAGATGGGAAAACTGGGAGGGTAGTTAAATCAGGCCCCCTGGGTACTTCTTGGTCGGCCCAGGCATGTGAATTGTATGCAGTATTGCAAGCCCTGAGAGAACTCAAGGGAAAAATAGGGACTATTTTTACTGACTCTAAATATGCTTTTGGGGTAGTACATACTTTTGGAAAAATTTGGGAAGAAAGGGGACTAATGAACACCAGAGGGAAGAGTTTAATACATGAGGATTTAATAAGACAGATCCTCAAAGCAGTGAGGGAACCTAAGGCTATTGCAGTAGTGTATGTAAAGAGTCATCAAGTGGGATTACAATTCAGAATACGTGGTAATAACCTAGCTGATCAGGAAGCCAGAAAGGCAGCTCTCCTCACCCTAGACATTCCAGAGAGCAGCATAGGACACCCCAGGGAATTTTCCCCTCAGCCTACAGAAAAAGAAATTGAAGAATTCAAGAAAATAAAGGGTGTTTTAGTAAATGGGAAATGGAAATTGGCGGATGGTCGAGAATTAATTCCTAAGGCCTATGCCAGGACCATATTAAAGAGATTACATGCACAAACTCATTGGGGAACCCAAGCTTTAGCAGAACAATTTCTAAAATTCTTTGGATGTAAAGGTATCTTTGAATTGGCAAAACAGGAAGTTCAAGGCTGCTTAGTGTGCCAAAAAATTAATAAGTCAAGGGTTAAGCAAAATGCATTGGGAGGACGCCCCTTAGCATATCGTCCTTTTGGAAGAATACAGGTGGA
>JANEHK010001998.1:0-10702 GCA_025960845.1 Tachycineta bicolor
TTGGAGCTGTTGGGCAGAAAGCAGTGATTTTGGGACACCCGTTTAGTGCCCATCTACCATTCACTCCTTTAACTGCTTCCCAGAACCAGACATCCCAATTTCCCTCCTGTGGTTTCAGAAGTTGTTTCAAGAGACCATTGGTCCTTTCTACGATCCCGTTAGCTTGAGGGTAGTAAGGGGTGTGAAAAATCCATTTAATTCCTTCACTTTTTACCCGCTCCTGTACAACTCTAGCAGTGAAGTGGGATCTGTTATGAGATTGAATTTCCTGAAGTTTTGGGAATATTCCAAACCACTCCTGTAAAGGTGATGTCTCAGGGAGCAGCCGGAGTCAGTCACGCTCTTCACAGAAGTAATGGTGAATGCTCGTTTATTGTGGGTACACAGGGTTCTTTTATACATATAATTCTTGTGCATAAGCTGTTCATGCGGCATTTTGCTACTTGCTATTGGCTACCTCCTACGAGCCCTAAGAGGCTATACTATTGGCTAATGTTACCTGCATAAGCATTCCTTTGCAGTTACCTGTTTACAATTTTGTTCAGGGGCCAACGGCTCGTTCCCAGACTCTTCAACCTTGGAGTGCTAAGCAAAGAGCATTTTCCCAACACTGCAAGGCCTCTCCGTTTCTATCTCCAGAAATCCTTCTACAATTCCTGCTTTTTCTTTTGCACAAGCCAAGCATTAGTCATTGTCTTATGCAACATATTCTTAATACAAGACATTACATAACTTAGTACTAATAATCCTACTAATACAAGTAATAATATAAAAAACACTTGTTTAAAACCAAACTTCTACCATCCCGTAATCCCAAGGCTACTTGACTAATATCTAAATGCATCATCACTTTCTTTTAAATCATGTAATTTGTTCTTCATTAATTGCAAATTCTTTGTGAATTGATCCAGAATGGTCAGACAGGTTCATGCAGCAAATTCCTTCAACTCTTCACAACCATGGTTATGCACTAAAAGCAAAAATCAATCGCAGTATGGTTTTGCAAAACAGCATGATTAACACTGGTAACATCCACTGATAGCTCTTCTAAAATTTGGCTAGTCACATTCAATTCTGATTTGGTCCAGCATGCTATCTGCTTTAATGTGGTCATTGCTCTGGTGGCTGTTGTTCCTGGTATAAACATGGATGTTAACACTGTCCTAGCCTGGGACCAGAGTATAGGATTTCCCATTTCCGTACAGTCCAACTCATGTATGGCACGTTTTCTCTGGGTGACTTTTGCTAAAGTCATCAATGCGGTTATGTTAGGGTGAAACAGGGCAAGCTTCCTCAAATAGCATGGGCCCCCATGTGGGCTGGCTGGGACTCCATTCCAAGCACGGTCCCCACATATTAAAAATGTTTCTGGTGGAAGGCATTGCGCTGGTTTTCCAGTCAAATTACATTTGGAATAAAGTTGTTGGTGTACACTGCTCCTAGATAGTCAAGCTGAATTTATTGCAGCCCATTTCTGGCTATGTATATTTAGACTCTGCTCTGTGGGGGACTCAAAGGACACTCAACTTCCTTTACTTCTATTCGTAGAGCTGGCATTCATACATCCAAGGAGGTCTAATTCTTCTGGTGGCGAAGTAAGCCTATCATCAAGTTGCTCTATAATTTTTCACTGCCAGCCTCCATCAGCCTGGGTGACTGAAACCTGACATCCACACCATGCTGTTTGCCACAGTAAAATTCAGCATTGTCTCATTTTTCACATAACCTTTAAATTTGTGAGGGCTCCAAATGGGTGTTCCTATCAAACAAGTTCTGAATGGGTCTTGGGGACTGGCCAGGCTAAGGCAAATAAAATCCTGTCCAGTCACATTGGCAAATGTCACCCATACATTAGTTCTCTTAGAAAATTGGTGAGCTAGTTGAGGAGATCCTGCAACACTTGTTGACACCATGAGCAAAAGGCAAGCAACACACCAGAATGTTTTACCATGAGGACCTTTTTTTGGTGTTGTGGTTTTTTTGGTGGTTTTTGTTTTTTTGTTTTGTTTTGTTTTGTTTTGTTTTGTTTTGCTTTGTTTTGTTTTTTTTCTGTCTTCTTAGATAGTGTTTATTTAAAAAATAAAATTAATTGACAAAGATACCACACTTTTTTGCATGCTGGGCACTCCTTGGCTTACAGGATCCTGTTCATCATGAAACCGCTTTGTCAGCAATGCATGAGTAAAAAACACCCCAGCTTGGCTCTTACTTGGCAGCTGCTGCAGCCACACAACTTAGTAAGATATCTTTGGGTTTTCACCAGCTTAAGTCTTTAGTAAATAAATTCCAAGTGGACAATAAACATGTATTTCACTAAGAGGTTATGAAATGTTAAAATTAAAAGCAAGTCAGACTGTAGATGTAATTATACTACATTAGAAATTCCAGTTGTTGGTAATTACAAAGACAGAGCATCTGTTTCCTGCATGCTTTCCTGGGCTTGGAATCAACAGAGTTGACTACATGGAGAGTTGACTAGGGTGAACTCAGAACTTACTCTCTCAGGCAGGAGACTAGTTAAGGAGTGTTACTGATAACAAAGAAGAAAAGTTATACAACATTGATTATTATAAATTACTTTGTTCTCATCTGCTTTTAGCATTTGTCTCTTACAAGTTTTCATCCATTCCTGTAGAAACCTAACCCTTTTTCCATTCCCCTGTGGCAGCTCCCATCCCTAGTAATGGTTTGAGGGCATGGGGCAGCCCTTGATGTGGAACACGTGGATGTGCAGGTGGGCAGCAATTCTGGCTGCACACGCTGACACAGTATCGGAGCAGGTCAGACAGGGAGAGGATCAGGGCAATCCAAAGGACAATATACTTACCAATAAAGCTGCTAAAACACTTGGTCAAATGTTGCCTTCACTGAGGCGTAGCGACTTGGTTCATGAATGGCACGGTGGCCAACCCCAGGCCACTCGGGCCATCAGATCACAGACACCAATGTGGTGGACGGCAAATGGCGTTTATTAATGGGTTGCATGGGGTTATAAAACTTCAGTTTACCATGACACTTCCGTCTGCTTGCGTCATAAACTAGGTGTTGCTGGCTAATTAAGGGGGGTTAAACAACTCCAACTGTTGATGGAGGGGTTCTGTCTGCCCGTACAACGCGACATCTTCCGCTCACCTTTCCCTAATCACCCACATTTCCCTCCCCTCATGATTAAGTATAAAAGGTACAAAGCATAAATGTTATAAAAAATACAAAAGCTGTTAAAATTAACATAATAAGATGTAAAAAGTGATATAACATGTCAGTAATAAGTGCACTTCAAAGCAATTGCTGGCGTTCAGCAAGTAAAATGTTAACTTTTTCTAAACGGCTCTTAACAAACAACACTAATTTGTTTAAAATGCAAGGCCTAAAAATCAACGTCAGGAGTATCATGGTGAGAGGGCCTATTAAGTTGGAAACAAAGGTGGTCAGCCATGGGGACTGGTTGAACCATGACTCGAACCATCCTTGTTGGGCCTCTCTCTCTCTCTTTTTCTCTGGGACAGTCTTTCTCTTAGCTCGGCCATTGAGTCTCGCACGACTCCAGTATGGTCTGCATAAAAACAGCATTCATCTCTCAAGGTGGCACACAGGCCTCCTTGCTGCATGAGCAAGAGGTCCAGTCCTCGCCTGTTCTGCAGGACGACTTCTGAAAGCGAGGAGACAGATTTCTCTAGAAACGAGATGGATTTCTCAATTCTTAATAAGTCCTTGTCAATTGTCATTTGCAGCTGAGAAAGTCCTTGGTGTTGGCTCACCAGAGCTGAAACACCTGTGGCTGCACCAGTGGCTCCTAGGCCAAGGAGCATTGCAATGGTTATACCTCTCATTACTTCTCTTTTGTGGAGCTGGATGGCTTATTCTAAAAAATGATACATTTCTTCTTGGTGATACAGGACTCCAGGAACAATTAGAACTTGGACAAAAAAGTCACCAAAGTCATCGAATCCACAAAGGTGCACACAGGGGTTTATTCCGGATTGTCAACAGACCCACATTCCTGGTACGGATGGGACTGCCCACTTATCGGTCTTTTGAGTAGGTTGGATGAACTCAGTACAGATATTGCCCATCTGCCTTGTTAAGGTTACACTGCCAAAGAACTTGCCTTGGCCTGTGACTTGACTCAGAGTAATTCCCCTCCCGGGGATGTCCCACCTACACTGGTGTGGATTTTCTGATGTTGGTAAGACTCCAGGCAGTAGTGGAGGTTGTATCAAACCATACTTCTGATGCCCTAAAGTTACTAGCCAAGCAGCATTCACAAATGTGAGCATTTGTATATCAAACCAGAATTGCCCTAGATTATCTGTTGGCTGAAGAAGGGGGAGTTTGAGGAAGATTTAAGGAATCTGAGTGCTCTGTGTTGAGAGATGATCATGGGGAAGCCATCAGAAAACTTGCTGAAGAAATTAAAAGGGTGGCACACCTACCTGTTCCAAAGTGGAATTCTATTCTAAAAACGGATTGGTGGGATAACCTCTTTGGAGGAGTCTGGTGGAAGAAGGTGGGATTTATGCTGTTCTGTTCTGGATTAGGATTGTTATTCTTACCATGCATGATTCCATGTCTTCTTAGACTAATCCACCCAGTGATACAAGGAAGGCAAATGACAGCAATGCCCATTGATCCATAATTGGCAGCAAAAGAGAAACCAGATTCTTTGATGATATTAAAAGCTAGACCTACTCGCACTCAAAAAAAAACCCGAAGAGATGTTGACTGAACATAAAGAGACTACTCTAGCACAAGATATGTTAACCAAATATGAGAAGGAATGCGAAAAGCTTGATGCAGCATGGGAGATGTTAGAAAAATTAGAGGCTGAAAAGAGAGAGCGTGGAAACCTGGATCATAGGGAATATAGAAGAAATCGTGATTCAGTTTTAATTTAAAAACATGGATCAATATGATTAAAAAGAGAAATAGGGAAAGTTGTAATAAATGAAAATGATTCATGTTAATTGTAACTATATTAATATTTTAAAAATATATATTTTAGAAAATATTTTTTATAAAGTAGTAAAGGAAAAAGTAGATGTGATTAGTGTTACAGAGCAGATGGAACCCTTGGCAGATGCTACATGAGAAAAAAGATACATGATACAGTTTTAGATAAGCAAGAGTTTCAAAGCTGGATTGGCCAAGGCTGGGACTGCTCCCAAGGTTGGCAGATGGGCCCTTTGCAGATGTTATTGGATACAGGATGTCTTAAGATAGAACTGGCCTTGAGATGTACAAAGCTGGGACTATTCCAAGGTAGGGAGTTTTGGTGGTGGTTTGATCTATGAAATAATTACTTTTTGGAACACAGTGCTTAGTTATATATAACACAAAACCTTAGAGTGCACACGCATCCAGTGAGGTTATTCATAGGATGAGAGGAAGATGATGAGCCTTCATCTGAAGAAGACCACCAAAAAGCCAAGAAGACCCCCTAACAACAAGTGGAGCCTGTGCTATGTAGTATAACGACGTAGATTTTAAGAATTGAAAATAGGAGGAGATACACGGGAAATATTAATGAATATGTATTAGCATACAGTATATAAGTTTAAGTTGGATTATTTTCTTTTGTAGGTGAGGTGGGGTGGGAAACCCCTCCCTCCATACCCCAGTCAGTTTTGCTTACGCTTTATCCAAACAGTACTTATCTTTGATTAATCACTGCCAAATTTTTGTATATGCTTGATTATAAAATGATACTTAAATAAAATTGCAAGGCTGCTAAATTCAACTTTGTTGCTTATTAAATTAGACATATAGAGCTTCATTTAAAAGCCACCCTTCCTTCCTTCCTTCCTTCCTTCCTTCCTTCCTTCCTTCCTTCCTTCCTTCCTTCCTTCCTTCCTTCCCTTCTCTCTCTCTCATTTCTTTCTTTCTTTCTTGGGAGCAGGTGCCCTTACCCTCCCAAAATCACTGCCACTCCACATCACCCCTGCACAGCACAGCACCTTAAATTCGGCCTTCCCAATTTCACTGCAACCTCCAACAAGACACTTCCAGGCCCCAAAATTCCTGTAGTAGTTTCACGTTCACTAAATTTTGGTCTTGGTATTTACTTTTCCTGTTCGAGAGAGACTAGGAGAAAAACAAAGCAGGCTTAACTTTAAAATTAACAAATAGGTTTATTAACAGACACTGAAAGAATAGAAAAAAATAAGTTGGAAAAAAAACGGAAACAGAATGAAACTTTTAAAAAACTCCTCTCTCCCCTTACAAACAGTTCACTTTCTTACAAAACAACATAAAGAGATAAAACTTGTAATTTTCAGTCAGTTTCACTATCTGACAATAGTATTCTATCAATTCATTAGGGGAAGAGTATCTTCTAGAGTCATGGATCCCACTGACAACTTAGTACAGTTCTCTTGTGGGTTTTAAACTGTCACAAAAACAACTGCCTGGAGAAACCTGCCTTTGTGACCCTCCCAGGAGCAGTTTCCTAAGCTGCTTATGGGTCTTAGACTTTTGCATACTGGGGTGTCACCTTTTAAAGATTAATAACTCCAAAGCAAAGGATTCTTCACTTCAAGGTACAGCGATATCTTCTTACTTCTTCACTGCTGCAGAGAGCTTCTCATCTTAATCTCTGTTCAAGCATCTTATAGCATATTACTTAGTTCATCACAAACACCTTTGCTTAAATCTACACACAAATTAAAACAATCATCTCCCCAAATGCCTATCTTTCCCATGATTTAAAGGAATGAATTAAATAGTTCATTTCTATGGCTCAAGTAAGAATAGAACAACTAACTCTTCAACCCTCTGTCCCAATAGTCTTTTCACTTCTGCTTTACTGACTTCATGCTGTTCTTTATGTTCACTCTGTCCTTTCTTACTCTCTCAGAGAAGGGCTAAGCTCTGAAAGCTTCATGTTGCTAAGAAAGAGTTACATCTGCTCGGAGTCTTTGTCTCCTCTCTGTAGCTCGTGATGTTAGCTGTTCAAGGCTGAGCTGATGAGGGAAGAAGAACTCACAAGAACATCAGAGATCAGAGCACTCAGGCAGTCTGGAATCACAAAAAAAAAAAAAAAAAAAATCAAGCAGGATCATAAATGCCTTCTCAGCCCACCCCTCGGTGTAAATTGGGATGGCTTCAGCTCAAATAGTGCCCATAGCTCTTATTCGGGCTCAGCAGAGATCTCTCCCTGCTCCAGGGAAGTTTGGAGAAAGTAGCTGTTGCAAAACAGCAATCTCTCCTTCCCGCCCCTTCACCCGGGAGCCGATGGAATCCAGCCAGGCCTCAGTCCAGCTCCCCCCTGCCCCAAAAAGGGGGGGAGCAGCAGGCCAAGCTCGATGTTACCTGTCTCTCTCAAGCCAAAGGAAGAAGGAAAAATACTTACTTACAGGAAATCAAGGGGTTTTCTATGGTACTTCCCAAAGTCGCAGCTAACAATTTCAGTAGTCAGAATAGATGTCAATATTCTAACTGACTCTCTAATAAGTCTCTGTCTCTTCCAAAGTAATTCCCAGGTTCTGACCTGGAGAATTATTTTACATTCTTTTATAAATAAAAAACCAAACTATACTAACTCATGACATTATACCAGGAGCAACAGCTGCTAGAGCAATGACCACATTGAAGCAGATGGCATGCTGGACCAAATCAGAATTGAATGTCACTAGCCAAATTTTAGATGAGCTATTAGCAGATGTTACCAGTGTTAATCATGCTGTTTTGCAAAACTGTACTGCAATTGATTTTTACTTTTAGTGCATAACCGTGGATGTGAAGAGTTTGAAGGACCATGCTGCATGAACCTGTCTGACCATTCTGGATCAATTCACAAAAAAATTGCAATTAATGAAGAACAAATTACATGATTTAAAAGAAAGTGATGATGCATTTAGAGATTAGTTAAGTAGCCTTGGGATTACAGGATGGATGAAGTTTGGTTTTAAAAAAGTGTTTGTTATATTTTTACTTGTATTAGTAGGATTATTAGTACTAAGTTGTGTAATGTCTTGTATTAAGAATATGTTGCATAAGACAATGACTAATGCTTGGCTTCTGCAAAAGAAAAAGCAGGAATTGTAGAAGGATTTCTGGAGATAGAAACAGAGAGGCCTTGCAGTGTTGGGAAAATGCTCTTTGCCTTAGCACTCCAAGGTCGAAGAGTCTGGGAATGAGCCGTTGGCCCCTGAACAAAGTTGTAAACAGGTAACTGCAAAGGAATGCTTATGCAGGTAACATTAGCCAATAGTATAGTCTCCTAGGACTCGTAGGAGGTAGCCAATAGCAAGTAGCAAAATGCCGTGTGAACAGCTTATGCACAAGAATTATATGTATAAAAGAGCCCTGTGTAACCACAATAAACAAGTGTTCACCTTTACTTCTGTGAAGAGCGTGACTGACTCTGGCTGCTCCCTGAGACATCACCTTTACAGGAGTGATTTGGAATACTGCAAAACTTCAGGAAATTCAATCTGATAGTAGATCCCATTTCACTGCTAGAGTTGTACAGGAGTGGGTAAAAAGTGAAGGAATTAAATGGATTTTTCACACCCCTGACTACCCTCAAGCTAACGGGATCGTAGAAGGGACCCATGGTCTCTTGAAACAACTTCTGAAACCACAGGAAGGAAATTGGGATGTCCGGTTATGGGAAGCAGTTAAAGGAGTGAATGGTAGATGGGGACTAAACGGGTGTCCCAAAATTACTGCTTTCTGCCCAACAGCTCCAAACATGATTCTTTCACTACAGGGACCTGATGATCCCAAGAATCCTGCACATTACCTTGGACAACCAGTTCTGGTGGATCTTCCTACAGTAGGGGAAGTACCCCTAGTGCTAAAAACCCCTCTGAATAAATATGCCTGGGTAGCCTCTGATGCCCTAGGGAAAGAGCATCGGATAAATCCACACTGGATAATTCCATCATTCTAACCATTTTCTCTGCCTCCTAGTGGCAGGATTTTTCTGTTGTTTACTTTTACAGAAGAACCCCGAGGGACATGAGGATCATCTGAACCATGATTAAACTGGTGATATTTTTCTGCATCCTACCACAATACCACGGCCAGGATTCTTCAGAATGGCTGCGGTCTGAAGCTATCATCAAGCACACAAATGTTTTAGGATCTTATCCCAAAGATCACCATCCAAACCAAGCAACTGTAGTGCAGCATGGCTCTGAGGCATACCATCTAAATGAGTGGGGACGGGATCGGAAGGAGTGGATCAAAACCCAAAGTGGAAGAGTGTGTGAAGTAAATATGATAGCATGCAGAAAAGTAGAAGGATCTCTCCGTGAGAAAGCCTCCTCCACTACAATTGCTGGAAAGTTTTTTAGAAGCAGGTGGAAAAAACAATTTGTATATCCCTACAGCAGAACTGTGCCCTACAAAAAAGTGGAATTGTACTAAACAAATTCCCCTTACCCTGTGCTGCCGTCAAGAGTATGTGGGTAATTTCACTTCAGGCCCCAGAACCAACAATATTGCAGTTCCAAGGGATTGTAATAATGAACCAACTGATTGTTGGTATAGTTTTGGTTTTGTCAAACCAACTTATGTGACATGCCATTGGCTAAATAACTTGACAGATCCATTGGGTTTTAAAGGTCTAGTTTACAAATTTAAGATAAACCCTATAACAAAGCCCACACTGAGTACAGTAGTCACCCCCCAACAGGTGAAAGAGACTGAAAACCCCTTTTTTCAATATGATACTGAATGGTCCTGGTCCCAAGCTTTTGCTCATTTTACTGGCTCCATGGGAAATGTGGAAGACAAACCCATCAGCTGTTGTTATGCATTAAAATCAGCTATATACTAGGCAGGAACGGGAAAAACAAAAAACTGGCAGCTTCAAGGGATAGTGGGAGATAAAATTAGTATAGGGTGTCGAATGATTAATGGAACCACCTATATTAAGGCGACCTCCATCAGTGTTCTGACAAACCAAAAATATAAGCACAAAGAGGTCTGCACACACCCAAGTATGCAGGATTGTTGGCACAATTTCACACTAGCACAAACTGTAGATGTAGTTTGTCTTTGGGCCAAAAATACTCAAGGGCTTTCTTTTAAATTTAAAATAAATGTTATAGCCCAATTTACTACAGCTCATATTACCAACACTCCAACCCAACCACTGGTTAGGCTTAGCCCGAGAATTTCTGAAATCGGACCATATATAATTAGGAAGACAGGACAACAACAAATACTGTTCAGTCCGGCATGGTCTCTTAAGCAAGCCAAATTGCTGATGCAAAATAATGTCTCAGAAATTCATCCAGCTTGTTCACCTTTCTTGCAGACTTCCTTTGAAGGTTGGACAGCCTGGTTGCGAAAATGGAACTCTTTTAAAAAGCAGAAGCTTAGAGACTGTCCTAGGTTACAGTGTAAGATGTGCCCAAAGAATGTATTCTATCACCATCTACATGAAATGTTGAAACTAAATTGTGCAGTGTTTCCCTTGCCCCCTGCCTCCAAACTATCTTCTGTTTATGGCCCATCAATGCCCTGCTGCATGACTCATAGATAACTCCCTCCAGGAGCTATCTCTGTTTAATGGGCAATCAAGGCCCCATTGCAAGACTGATAAAATGATATCAGCCCATTGTGAGATGCTGTGCCCAGGGGGAGGAGCCAAGCATTCCCACCTGGATAGAATCTGGGATTTGGGACAGCACAGGCAGCCTTACCCACTGGATTCCCAGAGGACAAGAGCTACCAGACCTTTCTGTGGGAT
>JANEHK010001999.1:0-10700 GCA_025960845.1 Tachycineta bicolor
TCACAGCCCCAGCGCCCCTGCACCAGCCCCAGAGCTGCCACTCGCTGCCTCCAGGTGAGCCTCAGGACACTCTGCAGTGGGCAGCATCAGCTCCTGAGCCTGCACTTGCCTGCCCTTGAGCCTCCCTGGGCAAAGGGGAAATCGGCAGAGACAGGAATGCAGGGAGGAGCCATGGGCTACCTCTTGGGCAATCCACAGCCAGGACCAGGCAGCTCCTGCCTGCAGCATGGCGCAGGCACGGCCACACGGGCACGGCCACACAGGCTGGGCCCTGTGGCCACCCAAGTCATTTCCTCCCCTTCAACTGCTGCCAGGCACCAGGCTGCTGTCAAGCGCTGGAGAGGCTGCTCTTGCAGCGCGGCTGCCCTTGCCAGCTGCAAAATCACAGTTCTACCTGATTGCCCCATCCCTGCTTGGGGTGCTTCTTTGGAGAGACCCAGATGACCGTCGATGGCAAAAGGCACCGAGCTTGCCCTCTGTCCTGGGGCATCTCATGGCTTTATTCTGGGCTCCTGCCCTGCCGGCCGCAGCTCTTCCTTAGCTCCTTCTCCGTCCCCGCCGGTGCCAGAGAGACAGAGCTCCCGGCAGTGGCAGGGGTTTTTCCCAGGGGGGGAAGGGCCTAGAGGCAGGTCCAAGCCACTCCCCGATCAGGGAGAAGGTGGGAGTGGAACAGAGTTGGGTTCCATTCCCGCCTGGGGGATAGGCGCAGCGAAGCAGGGACAAACAACCTGCTCCACTTTCCAAGGGGAACAGGGAAGAAAACATCACAAACACCAAGATCAAAAGGAAACACAGTATCGACCAAATGAACACACTCTAATGCCTGCTCCCACAAGCATGGGCAGCAGAGCCTTTGGAGAAGCAGAGGGGGCCGTAACTGCGTCCCTACCAAGCCTCCAAGCACTGGTCTATGGGTCAGCTCTGCAGGCATCTCTCTCAGAAGGATGTCAGTGGAAATGACAAAAACACCGGTGAGGGTTGCACGTGATACTTGCTCAGCCCCTGGGGACAAACAGGAGTTGAAACCGAGTCGTTGGGAATGGCCCAGCATCTCCAGCCCGTAGGCAAGCCCAGCACAGAGCCAGTTCCTGGGAAGAAAGCAGCCCTCTCCCAGCAGGAACACTGCGACAGCTCTTTAGGGGAATCCGAATTTATTTAACACCTAGGGTGGAAGGGCCCTCCGAGGCCTGTGACCACCTGCCTGGCCTGCGGGGGCCGTCTCGGGGCAGCCTCCTGGAGACCACGCAAGCGCCATGGTCTCGTGGGCATTGTCTGTGCCACCGAGCTGGGGCTGTTGCAGCCTGAGTCAGGCACAGCATCCTGGGAGCCCTGTGCTGGACACTGGTGGCTGCAGGATGTTTGTGGCTCTGCCACCTGCTCCTGGGAATGCCTTTCCTTCTCCAATGGGGCTGCTGTTTGTGCTTCCCAGCTTTCCCTGGCCGTGTCAGTGGCCTGGGACCCGCCAGGGCTCTCGATGTGCGCCGGATGCTGTTGATGTGGAAGGGGGCAGGAGGAGGTGTCCAGCGCTTGCTCAGGGTGCGCAGGCACGGAGGCTTTCCTGAGAGGCCGGGAGGGCTGGAGGCCTCCAGGAGGGAAAGTGTGGGAGGGAGGCAGGAACTGGGCGCCGGGGACGGGTCTTGGCAGATGCAGGATCTTGAAGGGCTGGGGGCTCTCAGCAGGGCTGGAGGCTGTGGCAAGCTGCTGGGAGGGAGGCGGCGTTTCGGCGCTGGGGAGGTTCTGCGAGGGAGGGTGGCCGTTGAGAGCAGGGAGGGACTTGCAGGGTTGGAGGCTGTCAGAGGCAGTGGAGGCTGGCGGAAGGCTGGATCTGGGGTGGCCCGAGCTTCTCCCAGGGATGGTTGGTGTCCAACACAATCTCCTGGAAGGGCTGGAGGCTGTGCCAGGAATGGCCCCTCTGGCTGGGAGGAGCCTGCCAGAGGCACGGAAGCGCCTGGAGCAGCGGGACGAGGCACAGCAGGGCAGGTGGCCTGGCTTGCCCAGCTGCTGCAGGTGCGCCCACGTTGCCCGCCACATGGCAGGATGAAGCGGAGCCCATGTCCCATGGTGGAGCAGCAGCATCAGCCCCTGCAGCTCCTTGGCCACGCTGATGCAGGGGCTGCAGCTGCAGGGCACACACAAGGAATTGCTGGACATTGCCTGGGCTGGGCAGGGCTGACTGTGCCAAGGGCAGAGCTCAGCTGCCCTTGGTGGCTGCAGGAAAAGTCCTGAGCCCAAAGAGCCTCCATGACTGTGCTGGAGACCAAGGCTGGAGGAGGGAAATGCAGGGCTGATGCAGGATGGGGAGGGGACTGAATTCCAGCACACACCTCAATTCTCTGGTGATCCCGGCACGATGCTGGTCCCTGTTCTAGAGTGGAGCAGAGCAGATGTTTATGGGACAGGAGTCCTCTGGGGCTGTCAGGGACCTGCAGCTTGCAAGGTGCTCTGCTCTCTTTCAGCTCCTCTCTGAGAGATGCCAATCCCAGCTCAGCACCTCATGGCACAAGAGGCATTGCCTGTGCATGGGCACACAACTGATGTCTGCCAGGAAAGGGGCACAGGTTTTAATATCTTTTACTCTCATTATGTAAAAGAAAATATTTATTTATCTGCATCATTTGAGTACTTTTAAGAAGTGCAAAATTTTCCCACCAGGAACAGGAATTTCCTGGCTCTACTGGATTGTCCTGCTGATGGCAGGAGAAGAAATACTGATCTTCCTCCCTACCTTTGCCACCAGCATTCAGTCTAACAATTCATGGCCATCTTCCTTCAGGTGTTTCCAGGTCTCCTGTTTAAACAGCCATGTGTAAGGGCATTTCTTCATATAGAGCATTTGGATCTACGTCCTTCCTGTTGCTCCCAGATTTCCTCCTGCAGCTCTTCTCCAGTCATTCCATTGCATCTCCCTTGAGTGGCTTCATGCTTTGTTCTTTACAAAATTGTCCAATTTTTCAGAAGTTTAAATAACACCTTAATCATCATCTTAGTTTTTTTTTATCTTATATATCACCTCTTCTCATGTCTTGGTTGAAAATTCTTCCTGCATGGAAATCACTTGTGGGTTGTGGACATGTCAGATCTTCCTGGGATGTCACAAGGAGCTAAGGGAAATGTTTTTATGTTTATTAAATTATATCATGTTCATATTTTTTTATATTAGCCATGAAGAGAACCCTTTCTGTGCCTCCAAGTGTCATCAGTTCCTGGTCCCTCCAAGGACACAAACCAGAGGAGTTGTGCTTCTCACTCCAGTGGCTGCACTTTCACCTCCCTCCATAGCCAGAGCAAAGCTCCCTTGTCCCAGAATGTCCCTGGCAGTGGAGGGATGAAGGAAACAGGACAGGCTATGGGGATCAGGTGCAGGGCAGAGCCAGGGAGAAGAGTGACTTTTGTATTTGATGGAGCTGTGCCATCCCTTGCGTTTGTTGGCTGACAATAAATGAACATCTGTCTGTGTCTTGGGCAGCTCCTTCTCCAAGGAAAGCAGGTGGGAGTTGGAGCCAAGGAGCTGAAACCTGCAGGTCCAGCCTGGGGTGGAGGGAGCTCAGATTTGCACAAGGCTGCTCTGAGTCCCAGGGCTTGGATGGGGGAAATGGTGGGGTGGGAGTAGGGAAAAAAATCTGATTGAATGTCAGATATAAAGGATCTTGATTTTCATATCAATTCAAACTGCATGAGTAAGTGCCTTGGGATCAATGTCAATTGGAGATTGAACATATAAATGTATTAATAGGAAAAAAATCCTAAGCAGGACCTAAAAATATTTTCTCACTGTCTTTTGGAAATATAATATATTCACTATGGACACACTTCCAAAATCTGTTGAATTAACCACAAAAATTTGAAAACTTAAATCAAATTATTCCCAGAGGCTTGGCCTTTTAAGGTGTTCTGAATGATGATGCACCTTGGGGCACTGAATTCCTGACTTGAAGAGCTGAAGGCTGAAGAAGCCTCTGGAGAAGTCAAATCCAGCAGCAGCCTCCAAGTGTCTGAGGCTGTCAGCAGCCCCCACTGAGGCCATCCCTGCCCAGAGACCGTAGCGGAATGGGCAGACAAGGGGAGCGTCCCTGGGGCTGGGCAAGCAGAACTCAGAGGCACCAGCGGGTGCAGGTGGGAAATGGAGTGTGCAATGTGGCTGTGAAAGCCCTGCCTGGGCTGTGCCAAGCAGGACACACAAACCCTGACCCTCATCCCTCAAACAACTCTCTCAATTAGAGATTTAAAAAGAATTAAATTTGTTTGTGTACTCTTGAGTTGGAAACATTGGAGAAATACCAACAAGGGATTCTCAGGAGCTCAAAACAACAAAGCAGACTTTACCGACAACTTTAGAAATCAGAGAAACATTGTCAACAGATTTAATAAGAAATTCAATCAACAAAAACCATGGCTGTTCCTTGATTTCCCTCTGGTCTGCTGCAGTTCACTAGGAAGTTTTTTTTCCTAGATTTATGGAGAAATATTTCAAAGAGCTTCTAACAAATCCACATTTCTATTTTCAAGGAATATTCTTCTCTTAGAGCAGACGTGATTGCAGCATTAAGTGACTGATACTGATCCAGGATCTTTCCTCAGGAGGTCTGGCATCCTCAGAGAAGCTGTGCCTTGAGGTGTGACCCAGTGTGGACATCTTTGCTCCACATCCCCCAACCCCATCCTGTCTCTCCTCAGTCACCTGGGACCTACTTTGCTCAGAGAACTGGCTGCACTCAGACAAAGACGAGCTTTCTTCCTTTTTTAGTGATCTAAAACTCCTAAGTTTCAGGCAATCTCCTCAAGTGTGTGCCAAGCCCAAGGTGCCACCAAGGAGGTTCTCCTTCCCCAAGGCAGAACCATGCAAGGAATGTTTTAGACACTCAGGAAGTTCTACAATAAACACAAATCCAGAGTTGGCTGAAGGCAGAATCAGACCAGCTCCTGAAGGAAAGACAAGCTTTGATCTCCTTGCAGCTCAATGCTCTAGGTGGGTTGTTGTGACTTATTAAAGAAATATGGGCATTGATCTAGTACCGATACCTAACTGTGACGGACAAAAACTCTCTAACAGTTTAAAGTGTATGTTTATTACGGCCAGGCAGCAGGGCAGCATATTTCCCTAATTCACATTGCAAAATTCACAGGTAATTACAAAGCCTTTTATTTACAGAAGTGTTGAATACCTGAAATACAAATGCATATTCATACCCCTGTCACCTCCCATTCCTCGCTTCATATGCTAATTGGCAAAAAGGCTATTAAGCATGCATACTTTGTTTCTTAAAATGAGTCAGGGGTCTCTTCTGGGAATGGGTCACCTAAAATGAGGAAGTAAGGTGAGTCTTCCTTGTCCTGAGCTTTCTACCTTTTCAATGCATTTGTGACACAGAATCCTTGGTAAAACTTATAGTTTCCTGCATTGAATGGGTTCTTCAAGCAGGAAATCTGCAGTTATCTTATATCTTATTTACTACATCTTGTTTTTCATTACACGCACAGCTACATAAATATAAAGTTGACAGGCTATGAGTTACTAAATCCGGGGTAGCTTATCTAAGATCCGGCTTCTGTTAACTACGAACAAAGATTACCTATCTACTTCAGCTAATTCAGCAACTTATTATCTTAACTTTCCTAAAAATCCTTAGTTCCTCAAAATTCACATCTCAGTTGGGAGGTGTGTGAGTGAGCCAAGAGTGAGGGGAAGGGAAATGCAGAGAGCCCTGGAAGTGCTTGTGTGCAGACAGGCTGTGGGGAAGGGCCCTGCAGCCCTGCCCTGGGCCAGGAGTGAGGCTGGATCATCATCCCAACCTGCCCTGGGCCATTGCAAGGGGCTGTGGCCATGGACACTGCACTGACCCCTCTGCACCAGCCCCTTGCTCAGGGCTGGTGTCACTGCCCAGAGCCAGAGGGGATCCCTTGCTGGGGCTTGTGCCACGGCCACCTGCCCTGTGCCGCGCTGGCTGCTCAGGCGCAGTGGAACCAGCAGCAAACGCCACTGCCAGAGCCAAAGGCCAGCTCAGCCAGACAGAAAGGGGCAGTGCTGGGCACTGCTTCCATGGCAGCCCTCAGTGGGACACCACACCTGGGTCACCAGTCATGGAATTGCCATGGAAACCCAGATGATTGGAAATTCAATGGTGGACAAAGGTTTTAGTGGGGCCTGTCCCAATAGCACAAAGGGTGGTGGTTTTAAACTAAAGGAAGGGAGGTTCACATAAGGGGAGATAAGGAGGAAAGTTTTGATGATGAGGTTGGTCATACATCAGGACAGGTTCCCGGGGAGGTGGTCAATGCCCCATCCCTGGAAACATTCAAGTGCAGCTGGGACAGGGCTCTGAACAACCTGATCTGGTGAAAGATGTCCCTGCTCATGGCAGGGGTTTGGATGAGATGAGCACTGCAGAGCTCTTCCCATCCAAACCATTCCAGGGTTGCATGGGGAGAAGGGGATGCTCACTGGACTCCATCCACTCCCTGGACTCCTCCTTGTCTCTGCTGGAGCCCACATGCAGCAGCCAAAGCCAGCCCCTTCTCTGGCCTTTCCCTGCCCTGCCCCAGGGGCGGACAGAGCCAGGCTGGCACAGGTGACCTTTAGGCTTTGCAGGGCTCAGGCACAGCGGCTGGGACAGAGTCAGGGCTGAGGTCACACTCTGTGGGCTGGGGCAGAGCCCAGCCAGAAATGAGCCCTGGAGCAGCAGCTCTGCAGTGCTGGCCACCAGGCCGCCTTGCCAAGGGAGGCTTCTGGCCATGGCCTGGGAGCAGCTGCTGCTGCCAAGGTGCCTTTGGTGCCTCAGGCTCTTCCTGGCACAGCTCCCAGCACGGCACTCTGCACTTGTGCCCGAGGCCTTCACTGTGCTGGGGCTGGCCTGGGGCTTTTCCTGCAGCGGGATCTGCCCTGGTCCTGGCACAGGAAAGGCAGTTCCTGCTGGAGCAGGAGGCTCTGCCTGCAATGGGCTCAAACAACTCCAGCAAAGCCCTGTTTACTTCAAAATTGCTTCCTAGAGCACTAAATTTTAATAATTGTTATAGATCCTATACTGTGGAGTAAATAACTATTTTTTAAATTTACTCTATGTGTCCTGGGTTTGACTGTGTATCCCCAATCGTCTGTTGGGTGCAGGGGGGAGGGCAAGCGCGGTTTGTTTTTCCCCAGGAAAACTCTGCTCATCGGAGTGACCTTGAAGCGAGGGAGTTGGAACTCGGCAAGACTGAAGAAGCTCTGTTGTTTTTTTTTCCCCGGCAGTTAGTTAGTTTAGTGCTAGCGTAGTTAGATGCTGTAGAATAGCTGAAGCTTTTTTCCTTTTTTTTTTTTTTTTTTTCTTTTTTCCTCTTTTTTTCCCTTCCTTTTTTTCTTTTTTGCCCTCTCCTCCTCTCTCCAGACTAAGGACGTGGGGAAGCACCGGGGGCCTCCACAGGGGACCCACCCCACCAAGACCAGCCCTGCACATCTCCTTTTCTCCCAACGTCATCGGAGACAGAGCGGCGGAGCACAGTGACGATCTTCAAGAGGAGAGACTTTCTTTCTTTAAGTTTGTTATCCCTCCGTAAATGGCACGAAGCTCTTGTCATCGGGTATTGTGCTGGGAGTGCTTTGCCTGTTTAATAAACAGGTTTTTTCCACTTCTCTCTGAGGAAGTCTTTTCCCGAACCAGTTGGGGGAGGGGAGGGGGGCCCCATGGGAGGGTTTCTCCCAAAATCTGCCTGAAACCACCACAAACTTCCTGGAGCCCAAACATGGGGCTCGAGAGAGTGGAAAAACCCTGTACTGATTAGTATTTAGCAGTCAGTAACTATGCTGCTTGAACTCATGTCTCTTGGGGTGGGGGCCTTGATGTCTTTTGGATCCTTAGGCTTCTTTGAGGTCTTAATACCTTTGTGGTCCTTAGGTTTATTTGCATATCCAGAGATAGCCCCAATATTGTCACTAATACACAGTTTTTACAGTAGAGGGACACGGATTAGAGGAACTATTGGCCTTGTTTTAATGATAAGAATTTCTAGGAAGTTTATAAAGGTGCTGAGATCTTTTACTGGTGTTTATGGGTCATGGTTATGGTTATTCACCCTGTTTGTAGGAGGAGGAGCAGAGGATGAAGCGTTGCAGTCTTTCGTTTCCCTCTTCTCCTCTGAATCAATTAAATCATTGCTGGAGAATGTTGAGTTTCCCTTGAGTGTTAAAGAGACCATCTTTCTGGTCATCTGGTAAGCCTCCTCTACACAGTCTGCAGCTTCTCTAGAATATGGGCTGAGATTTCTAGAAGGGCTGCTGAAACTCCTGACCCAGGCAGAGGAAATCCTCAGTGGTGTGGAGAATGGGAGGATATGGGCCAACTCCTCAAGGAATTGTCTGACCCTGTAGTCTGGGATTTTCCACGGGAACAAATTCAGAACCCAGTGGAGCTGGGGAAATACCTGAAAGAGAGGTACCATGATGGCTCTAAGGGGGAGAAGATCGCTGCAGTAAGCTGGGCCCTGGCATATGCTTATCGCACATTGCTAGAGACTGTAGGGCAGCAGACAGAGGCAGGGGGTAAGGGATACAAATCAACAGCTACCCCAGTCACTCAGGCTGCAGCCAACACCCCAGTTATGAAGCCAGCAGCTAAACTAGAACCTGAGCCTGAGTCGGCAGCTAAACCAGACAGTAAGCCTAAGCCCCTGGCAGTTGCTCCAGCAAAGAAGCACACATTCAAAACCGATCAACCAGTGGACGATGATGACCCAAGAGAAGGACCTTCACCAAAATCAGAAGCCAAAGCTTCTAGCACAGGATCAGAAGCCAATATTGATTCCTTTTCCCTGAAGGACCTTGGGGGCCTAAGAAAGGATTACCAGCGACAACCTGATGAATCTATAATTAGTTGGTTAGTCCCTCTTTGGGATGCTGCAGGCGAGGCTACAATTCTGGACGGCACTGAAGTGAAGCATCTGGGATCCCTGTGACATGATCCAGTCATCGACCAGGAGATGATGAGAGAGGCTAGTCCTTGCAGTCTCTGGATACAGGTCCTAGGAAGTGTGGCAGAAAGATACTTGTGTGCAGATGATCTCTATATGCAGCAAACCCCATGGAAGACCATAGAACAAGGGATTCAACGCTTGAGAGAAATGGCAGTGGCAGAGATGGTCTTCTCAGATGACATAAACACTAGGAACCCAGACTTGGTATCATGTACATCTGTGATGTGGCGAAAACTTATACGACTCGGGCCATTAGAATATGCTTCTGCTTTAGCAGTAATGAAGAGGGAGGACATGGAGGAGACGGTGCTTGATATGGCGAAGAAGCTCCGAGCATATGCAGATGCTGTGCATGGCCCAACACATGCCAGAATTGCAGCTGTGGAAACGCGTCTGCAGAAACTAGAGGATAAGATAGATGAGAACCATAAGAGACTCAGGGAGGAGATTAGAGAGGACCTTCTCCAAATCTCAGCAGTACAGATCAGAGGTTCTGGTACCCAACGTAGACGCTCCCCGGGTAGGCAGAGAGAGTACACTCCACGCGCTGAGCTGTGGTTCTTCCTGCGGGATTGCGGAGAAAATATGAACAGATGGGATGGAAAATCTACGGCTGCCCTGGCACAACGGGTGCGTGAATTGAAGGAAGTCAAGACTCAAAGAGGGAGTTCCACCAAAAGGGAAGCAGCTCCAGTTGCCCGTAGCCGAACTGCCAGGTATGATGATGATGACATGTCCGACCCCCTTGAAGGAACCTCTAAGACATATGCTCAAGGAAAGAAGGATAACCAGGCTTAGAGGGGCCCTGCCTCTAGCCAGGTGGAGGCTAGGGAAAACCGTGTATTTTGGACTGTGTGGATTCGTTGGCCTGGCACATCTGAACCACAAAGATATGAGGCCTTGGTTGATACTGGTGCGCAGTGCACATTAATGCCATCAAGACATGTAGGGGCAGAATCTGTCTCTATTGCTGGCGTGACAGGGGGATCACAAGATTTTACTTTAGTGGAAGCAGATGTAAGCCTAACTGGAAAGGAGTGGGAGAAACACCCTATTGTGACTGGCCCAGAGGCCCCATGTATTTTGGGCATAGATTACCTCCGAAGTGGGTATTTCAAAGACCCGAAAGGACTCAGGTGGGCATTCGGGATAGCGGCTGTAGTGACAGAGGGCATCCGGCAATTGAACACCTTGCCTGGACTGTCAGAGAATCTATCTGCAGTAGGACTCCTGAAAGTACAAGAACAACAGGTACCAATTGCCACTTCTATAGTGCACCGCCGACAGTACAGAACAACTCGAGATGCTGTGATTCCCATTCATAAGATGATTCAAGAGCTGGAGAGCCAAGGGGTGGTCAGCAAAACCCACTCCCCCTTCAACAGCCCCATCTGGCCTGTGCGTAAATCTGATGGAGAATGGAGATTGACTGTGGACTACCGTGCATTGAATGAGGTGACACCACCATTGAGTGCTGCCGTGCCAGACATGTTAGAGCTCCAGTATGAGCTGGAGTCCAAGGCAGCAAAATGGTATGCCACAGTTGACATTGCCAATGCATTTTTCTCCATTCCTTTGGCAGCAGAATGCAGGCCTCAGTTTGCCTTCACATGGAGGGGAGTGCAGTACACCTGGAACCGACTGCCCCAGGGGTGGAAACACAGCCCCACCATCTGCCATGGACTGATCCAGGCTGCACTGGAAAAGGGTGAGGCTCCGGAGCACCTACAGTACATCGATGACATCATTGTGTGGGG
>JANEHK010002001.1:0-10696 GCA_025960845.1 Tachycineta bicolor
TATGTCCTAAAGTTAATTTGTGTTAAATGTTATAATATGTAATTCATTCTCTGTAAATTTAATGGTAACCATAAGGAGCAAGTTTTATTTCTAATTGACTGTACAATGGGTTAACTGTGATAAAAACAGCACCGTGGGACACAGGGAATTCTCTGTTGGAGATTGCACAAGGAAGCTATGCCAGGAATTACAGGAAAAGGGACATGAGAAAACTTCTGCTGGGAATCGTTAGAGGAGAACCCGAAGGACCAAATGCCTACATCAGATTGATATCTTATCAGTCCCTGCCAGACATTAACATCTCGACACCGTACCCAGACACAGCAATCATGACATTTTTCTCCAGTGCAAATCCATTCAACTGCACCAGAACCAGAACATGAATATCTAATGAAGCTGCCTCGGAAGGGGGAGTCTTAGGGTCCCGATTTTCTCTCAGCAAACCAGTGTATAAAAAAACTGGCAGCCCCAGACCAAAATGTGAACTGAAGGGGTGACAGACTGACAGAGTGTGTTATCGTGTTCATCCAGCGCCGAAACCCCGGGGTTCGATGCTGTCCCTCTTAATTGTGGCTGTCGGAGACTGTTACTTTGTCTCAAAATAAAATTCTAAATTTTGATTTACTGAATTTGGTCTATCGTATTTATTACATACATCTACTCAAACAAGAAAGGGAAGGCAGCCCCCCGCAAGGGTTGAAGTCCCTCCCCCGCTCCTGTCTTGCAAGCTGGCGCCTACCCCAGAGCACAGGGGCGGTGTGTCCGAGGATGGTGCCTCGGCTCAGGCTCTTCTCTGCCTCTGTTCCTGCGCTCCGGCCGGTGCCAGGTGTCTCGTCCCTTCCCCATGACCCCGCTGCACGGAGATCAGCGGGAGGCTGCGGCTGCGCCGCGATTGGAATCGGCGCTCACGGCCCCACCGGGCCAGCCCCAGCCCTCCCGGCGCTGCTCACTCACTCGCTCGGTCAATCCAGCTGAAAGTCGAGCGTGTAAATTCTCTGCTGCGTCATGTCCCGTCGGTGTGAAATGGCAGGCTGACTGCGCTTTAGACAATGCTATTGTGGCACTTCTACTTTCATACTTCTAAGTAAAATTTTATTGTAATGCTAGATCCACGACAAACCCTGATGACTGGCTTTTCTCGATATTAAGTACAATGCCGTGTAGATGCGTCTTGTAGTCCTTTGCTTTTCATCCAGCAGGCGTGTCACCGTGCAAGCTCGCTTTGAGTCATGTAATGTAAATGGAAATCATTGTGGTGTGCCATCTGGACTTGAGAGCGGCGCTCCGCAGCAAAGCTGACCCGTCCACTTGGCTGTCTTGGAACTAACCTGTTTCTGCCACTTGCAGGCATACTGGTGTACAGTAGGCGTACTCTCCATGGGAAGCTCTCAGCAGATGTCTGAAACGAGGCCTTACTTTGACGTTTTCAAAGCTGGCATTCAGGAGGGGCTGTGCTGACCGAGGTCCCTCCCCGCTCCACTCGTGGGACTGCAGCTCCCGGGCATGGAGAATAGACGAGTGGCTCGCAGCCTGAGACTACATCTCCCGGTGGGCCCTGCTGGCGGCGACCCAGCACCGTGTGAGTGGTTGGCAGGCACGCGGGATGCGCGCGGGGAGCTCCCGGCGCCTCTCCCGCGCGGGACGGAGCTGCAGGAGCGACGCCAGAGGGGTAAAGCCTCAATCAGCCCACCCGCATGGAGCTGAGCAGCACGGCAGGGGCGTCCACTCGCTTCCTCGGCCTCACTCAGCGGTACCGGAGGCGGGAGCTGAGCTCGGGCGGGGTGGGGCGGGGCGGAGCGCGCTGCCGACCGGCGATGGCGGCGAGGGAGGCGGTGCTTTGCTTCCGCGGACCGGGGACCGGCGGGCGCGGCCAGCGGCGCCGGACGCTCCCGCGGTGTGCGGCGGCTGGCCCTCGGGCTAGCGGAGCACCAGGAGCCCTCGGGCTGCTGCAGGTCCGTGGGCGCAGTCAGACGAGCCTCTTCAGAGTCAGTTTATCAGCGTATTCTGCGTTGTGCTCGTGCAAGCGGATAGCGCTGGATGATATCGCTGGAATTACACGATTGCTGACTGCGTTAGTGCTCGTGACTCTTTCTTAAAGGAAAACAGATTGACCCATACTGACAACGTATAGATGATCAGAAGAACAGCAAGCCCGAGGGCCATGCGGGCTGTATCTTTCTCATCACGCGGGTGCCATCTGCAAACTCACCCCCTTCTGCCACTACCCTCCCAACCCCCAAGTAAAGTGCTTTCCAGTGTCGAGCTTCTGAAAGACAAAACTTGTGATTCCATGCTAGGATCCTAAAAACGTAGGCGTTTAGATTAGAAGTTGCATTTAGTTGTGCTTCTTTGTTCAACTTTCAGGACTGTTTTGTAGGAGTTTCTGTTGAAACGGGAAGAAGCTACTCCTCTCTCCTCTTTGTTATTCCTGTTCATTTTTACAACTGCACCTGTCTTTCCAGGCAAATGGGAAAGAGAGGTGGAGTATACTGTGTAGATTCTGTACAAATGCATGTAATCTGGTTAGGTATATTCATGTGGATAAAGGTGCATCTATATTTAAATACTTTGTAATGTAAGTAAATTTTAAATTATTGAGCCCAGCTAATTTGAGGCACCAGTGATCTAACCTCTTCAGTGCTGGCAGTTCATCTTAATAGGAAGAAAACTACTCTAAAATTGTCATAACTGGAGCAGCCGTCTTTCTTATATAGATCAGGACTGAGGAAGGATGTATTTCAATGAAGAAGATTAAGATGAACATTTGATTTTAATCACAGTGTATTTTTTAAATTAGCAGATGTGATATATCAGAGAGTGGAGTACAAATCTTGGTGCTAACCGGGAATGGAGAGCCAAAGAGGGATGCGGGCAAGAATTCCTTAGAGAGTATACGTGCTTACGCAAATAGCGTGATACTGTGAATCTTACCCGTGCCTAAACTGAAGCTAGAATGCCTAATCTTTATCAGGTTGTCTGTGTGGCATTTATGTTGGTGTGAGATTCTGTTTTAATGACGAAGCAAGTGACATGTGATTTAAAGTAGTTAGGTTGAGACGAAGCAGAGATTAGCTCTTGGGTATAATTCTGATTATTGAAAGGACTGCTAGAGTTTTCAAAGGTTAGGTATTTTTTAGGTAGTTTGAGTTGGGACACGAATGAGAATATTGACAGAAAAGCAGTCTTGTTTTAGTCATTAGCTCAGATATACTCCTGGTTTTTTGGTTATTGAGAGTGCTGTCAGAAAAATGCTTTTGATACCGAAGGGTGTGGTTTGTGGTAAGATGGTCTGTGTCTTCAAATTATTGGAATGTAGCTTGTGAAGGGTTGATGCGTAATGCGATACGATGGTGTGAGGTCAGTAGTGCAGGTGGATGTTGAACTTTGTGTTCTAGGATTACTTTTGTTTGCTATCTTTGTTAAGGTGGTGGAGAGAAACCTCTGGAATTCTGTTGTTTCCTTATGCTCTTAAAGTACTGGTTTCGTTTCTCATTGTGTGTGGGTTGAAAAAAACCAGAAAAAATCAGTAGCAACCTACTAAGTGTTGTCTTACCGAGCTATATGGTGCAGTTGTCCTCTTTAAAGCATTAAGTTTACATTTCAAACACAGTTACGAGGCACCACCCGCTTTGGAACTCTGATTACATTGTGCCTAAGTACTTAATTTAACTGTAGCTTTTGCTTCCAGTCAGGACACGGACATTTCCTTTGGGAGTAACGTGAAAGCTGGACTGCGATGGCTGCTAGAAGTTGTGCGTGCTGTGAGAAGTGTTCCCTGCAGCGACGAGTTTATATGCTGTAAACCTTGCTCGGTAGAAATTATATTTTTTTTAATGGTGGGGTATTAGCATTGCAGGAAATGTAAGGCTGGTTGACTTGTGAACGCTGACGAAGCATTTCTATTCCAGCTCCTTCTCTGAAGATCTGGGTTGCAGAGGCGGAGAGTTTAGCAGAAAGAATTATGGATCTGTGGAGCTTGTAAGTATACATAGCCTATCCTTTAGTTTATCTGCTTATATTGCAGAGCTCTAATCCTTTTCATTTCCAAGTAAAAAAAATGATCTAGTTTGGAAAATATGCTTTCTCAGCCGGACTTGAAAGTTATAAGCTAATATAAAGCGGCTTCTGAATAGATATACGTCAGACCAGTGATAGGATGTCTTTTTACCACCTTATTAATTAATGTTTCATTGTAACAGGAAAGGAAGTGTTATATGAATACTGTGTTTACTTCCAGATGGAAATGGAGCCTTTTTTCCTCTTAGAATCTGAAGATGGCAAAGTATTAGGGTAGTATTTAATGAAGTACTGCAATGATATAAGTTATAAACTGTATATATGCTCACATGTGTACATACGTGTGTATGTAATTTTATATGTACGTGACCCATAATGGTGGGAGAGGGCTTAACATTGAATGAACTAGTCAGAATTAGGATTTCAAAAACGGTTCCCTAGAATCTATCCATTATGCTGCATTTTCGTGAAATTCAAAGGTTAAGTTGGCACTTCATTTTTCTCATATATAAATTTCTTCTCCACCGTGAAAATATGTCAGTAGTTAAAACAGTGTCATTCTGATTACAAGGTCATAATGAAATAACATAAATTTACTGTAGGGTAGCTGAAGTGGGGAGGAGTTAAGAAAATGAACTCCAGCTGTGTTACTGTGGGAAGAAATCACAAGTTTTCTAATACCTCTAGTTGTAATTTTAAAGTTCTTGGGTAGTATATTTATGAATGTGTATATAAATGGGGTATAAATTGGTGGCCTAGTTGCTGGAAGTTGCGTTGCAGGAACGCTGGGTACCTTTCTTTCCTTTCCGTATGTTCCGCATAAAAGATGTGGTGTTTTAATCCAAAAATGTGAGTAAACTGTTCTCTGGTAAGAGGCTCTTTTATTTCCTCGTACCTAGAGTCTTTTGCTGGAAAAGAAAAAGTTATTTATAGCTATAAATTCACGTTAAGTTCAAATGAATGGTCTTGTTTCTTGGTTGTTTTTCTTAAAAATTCTGCTAGCATTTTATGAAAATGTGTTGTTTTTGGAGTACAGATGTTAAAGCTTCCTGTTGCCCTTTCAGATTTCTATATGTTTAATACATGACTTTTCTTGCTTCATGTTTTCCACAGTAGCATCTCATTCATGCCTTGTTAGAGTTCTTACTGGGTCATTTGAAATTTTTAGCCAAATTTGTAATAGCTAGACTGATCCCTTCTCTGTGGGGAGTCACGATGCCTGGAACAAAAAGAAATGGTAGTAAACTTTGGTGGCTGATCATATGGCTATTTTTGGAAATAGAGCCTCTATGTTAAACTCTCTTATAACTTATATCTAGTGATGCTGATGGAGCCATTCAAAGAGCTGGATGGTTCCAGGCGGAAAACGGCTCCTCTGGTGAGGTTAGTGCTCAAAAATACTCATAGAAAGCTGAAAAAATTGTTCAGCTTCAGTTATTTTTCACCTATGGAAGATGCATTTGCAGGCATTTACTAAGGAAAAGGACTTTGAAAATCCTGGCAATTTTTTTCATTTTGATAACATTTTTGCTCACTTGATCATGTTAGGAGAAAAATACCGCTGAATGACACTTCCCAGTTTCTAGTTTGTTGCTCTATATATATATATATGCTGTCCTATTGATACTATGATGTTCAAGGTGACCTCTGTGCCTTAAATTTGCTCCTTGGCTTCATTTTTTTGACCCTTAGCTGTTTTTTGGCAGCTGTGTTTATCTTTAAATAAGAGAGAAGGAAGTTGAGCGGGGCCTCAGAGAGTCTTTCCCTTCATCTTTCTTGCTGCTAAGCTCACGGTGTGTCCCTGCACCTACCCCAGTGACACTTAGGTTTCCACTGACCTTTGTGTTTTATCTTCCTTTGCAGAATTTTTCATCTGTAAATACCATCTTACTATTGGAAGACAGAAGACCTCATCTCCTAGAAATATTTGTAAGATCTTGGTAAAGTGCATATTGAACCAATAATCAGCAAACTGTTATTGATCATCTGCTTGCATCAGCACTGGCTGCAGAGTTGAAAGGAATCTAACTATTCTGCGCTGATTCTTTGGGGAGTCATGTTTGGTTTTTTAGCTCAGTTTCATGTGCTGCAAAAGCTTGTATCACGGAAAGATTTGTTGAGTGGGTGATGAACAGCCACATGGTGAATGGAGAATAAATATGGAATATGGAGAACGGCTTTTTCTTTGTGTGTTAATTCATAGTGGGAAAGGACTTGAGGGATGCTTGGGAATTTACCTTAATTTATGAGAAACAGCGCTGAAGAACTTCCAAAGCATGCTTTGGTCAAGCAAGGAGACTTTGAGGTCACCGAGGACCGGTATTCCATGCAGCAGAGCAGCTCTGGAGCCGCGACCGCCATGGGCACGGCGCCGTGGTCAGGGTAGCACGCTGGCAGGCAGCTAGACGCACTCAGGGTCCTTGGTTTTTCCTGCCCTTTTTGCCACCATCTTTGGAAGGTCAGGCATGTTGTGCTGAGCCACCATCTTGGGAGTGGCACCCATAAGGCCCCCTCTGGCCCCTCTCACAGGTGCCTGACTAAATCAAACTGCCTGAATCCACCTGCGATGCAACTGAGCCCACAGCCTGTGTCTGCACACCTGGAAATAGCACAGAAAACTGCACCTGGGCGGTGCCGTAGTCAGGGTAGCACGCTGGCAGGCAGCTAGACGCACTCAGGGTCCTTGATTTTCCCCGCCCTTTTCGCCACCATCTTTGGAAGGTCAGGCGCATTGCGCTGAGCCACCATCTTGGGAGTGGCACCCCTAAGCCCCCCCCCCCCCCCATCCTTTTAGGCACCTGACTAAATCGAATGCCAAAACTTGCCCGCGACACCGCTGAGCCCCCAGCCCATGCCCGCGCACCTCGCAACACTGCAGAAAATCATGCCCGGGTGACATCATGGTTGGGGTCGCGTGCAGGCAGCCGGCTAGATGCACCCAGGGTCCTTGCCCTTTTCCCACTCTTTTTTGTCACCATTTTGGAAGGTCCAGTGGCAGCATGGCCCCCAAGCTCACAGTCCGGGGCTCCTATGCATGGCAGGGTAGGACATGGGGGGAGAGCTGCAGTACCGCTGTGTGTCCACAGGGTGGCAGCACTGCCCCGAGCTCACAGTCTGGGTCTCCCACGCGCGGCAGGCACGGGCATGGGGGGAGCTGCAGTACCGCGCTGTATCCACAGGGCAGCAGCACTGCCCCACGCTCACAGCCCAGGACTCCCACGCGCAGCAGGGTTGGACATGGCGGGAGCTACAGTACTGCTCTGTGTCCACAGGGCGGCAGCACTGCCCTGAGCTCACAGCCTGGGATTCCCAAGCACCACGGGGTCAGACATGGGGAGAGCTGAAGTGCCGCTCTGTGTCCACAGGGCGGCAGCACTGCCCCAAGCTCACAGTCCAGGTCTCCCACGCGTGGCGGGGATGCGCATGGAGAGAGCTGCAGTACAGCTCTGTGTCCACAGGGCGGCAGCACTGTCCCGCGTTCACAGTCCAGGTCTCCCACGCGCGGTGGGGATGGGCATAGGGGGAGCTGCAGTACCACTCTGTATCCACAGGGTGGCAGCACTGCACCACATTTACAGCCTGGATCTCCCACGCGAAGTGCGGTCGGACACAGCGGGAGCTGCAGTACTGCTCTGTGTCCACACAGCGGCAGCACTGCACCGCATTTACAGCCCGGATCTCCCACACACAGCGGGGATGGGCACAGGGGGAGCTGCAGTACCGCTCTGTATCCACAGGGCGGCAGCACTGCACCGCGCTCACAGTCTAGGTCTCCCACGCACAGTGGGCACGGGCACGGGGGAAGCTGCAGTACAGCTCTGTGTCCACAGGCTGGCAGCACTGCACCGCACTTACAGCCTGGATCTCCCACTCACAGAGTGGTCGGACACAGGGGGAGCTGCAGTACCGTTCTGTATCCACAGGGCGGCAGCACTGCACCGCGCTTACAGCCTGGATCTCCCACGCAAAGTGTGGTCGGACATGGCGGGAGCTGCAGTACTGCTCTGTGTCCACACAGCGGCAGCACTGCACCGCATTTACAGCCCGGATCTCCCACGCGCAGCAGGGACGGGCACGGGGGGAGCTGCAGTACCACCCTGTGTCCACAGGGCGGCAGCACTGCACCACGCTCACAGCCCAGGACTCCCAAGCACAGCAGGGTCAGACACGGCGGGAGCTGCAGTACTGCTCTGTGTCCACAGGGTGGCAGCACTGCACCACGGTTACAGCCAGGGTCTCCCACACGCGGCAGGGTGGGACACGGGGGGAGCTGCAGTACCACTCTGTATCCACAGGGTGGCATCACTGCATCGCGCTCACAGTCTGGGTCTCCCACGTGTGGCGGGGCACGGGCACTGGGTGAGCTGCAGTACTGCTCTGTGTCCACAGGGCGGCAGCACTACCTTGAGATCACAGCCCGGGGCTTCCACGCACGGTGGGGTCGGGCACTGGGTGAGCTGCAGTACTGCTCTGTGTCCACAGGGCGGCAGCACTACCTTGAGATCACAGCCCGGGGCTTCCACGCACGGTGGGGTCGGGCACGGGGGGAGCTGCAGTACCGCTCTGTGTCCACAGGGCGGCAGCACTACACTGAGATCACAGGATTCGGGGACAGGCAGAGAATACAGGCAAAAAAGAACGGGGCCCAAAAATCCTCTAAAAGAAATGCCCCAAAAGATTCCCAAGCGCAGCTCCCAGAACCCTGCCACTCATCAAATTCAAACCAAAAATGCCTTGATTATAGGCTATATATCAAATTTTTAGTATTTATTATGTTTATATTTATCATTACCATTTGTTTTACATTCATATCTATGTATATTACATGTAATATGCATAGCATGTCATAATATAGATTGTATTTATTTATATTGCTGATATGATTTTTCGTATTTTACATTTCTATTTTTATTATTTTTACTTTTCTATTTTTGTATTGATTTTTTTAAAAATTGTGTTTATATTTTAAACTATATTTTAAACTATATGAATTCATTAACTTAACACATTAGAACCACAATTAATTGGAATTAAATTAGCCTGCTTTTCTAAAGGGTAAAGATTTAATTCTCATTAAAATAATATTGGCAGATTTTCTCTTTCTGTGGGTTTTTGGGGGGGGGTGTTTGGGGGGGGGGTTTTGTTTTTTTTTTTTGTGTGTGTGTTTGTTTGTTTGTTTGCTTTGTTTTGGATTTCTTTCTTACTAATCAATGAGGTTTGGAGACTTACAGAAGAAAAAATCTACTTTCTTTTATTTCTGCCTCTGAAATACCCCCTGACATCAAGTGACTGCTGCTAACACTGTACGTGGGTAGAATGAGACCTGTTAGGGGGCGAAAAGGAAAAAACGGCACCGCGGCGTTTGCAGCTTTCTCCCTTCGGGTTCCTCAATGGAGCAGAAAATACAGAGGTTTTGCTCTCCCTCCCGGTTCTATCCAGACCTTCGGTGGCCACGGATGTCATTTTCCAACTTCTTTGTTGCCAACAGCCAATCTGCCACATACTCGGGGTAAGAAAGGGTTAAAAAAAAAAAAGGAACAAAGAAAACATGAACAAATTAAATTAAATTAAATTAAATTTTAAAAATAAATAAAATAAAACATTTAAAATAAATTAAAATTTAAAAGTAATAAAAAGAAAGTAAAAAATACAAGGAAAAATATATTAATATAATTTTTATATAATATAAAATATTATTTTATATATATAAATATATATTATAAAATATTTTATATCATATAAAACTTAATATAAAATACAAGACTAATATAAAAGATTAAAATAAAAATAAAAACAACTTGAAAATAAAAATTAAATTTTTTTTTAATTAAAAGTAATTAAGAAGTAAATAAAAAATAAAAAGTAAAATAAAAAATATAAAGACAGAAGAAATAAAATATAAAACCTTCATAAAAATACAAAGAAAACCCATTAAAAATAAAAATAAAATAAAAGATAATGAACAAAAATTACAAAAATCAAAAAGTAAAACATAAAATTAAAAAATAAAAGTTATAAAAAAGAATAAATAAATGCAGCTCTCTCCTCCTGCCACTGCCTAACACAGCTCCAGGAGTATCCTGGCCTGTGAAGGGATAGGGAAAACAAACCCTGTGCCCCCCAGAAAAGAAGGTTTTTAGACAACTCCCAGTTTTGCTGGGAAACAAATTTTATTTTAGCTGTTTTTTTTGCCAGGCTGAGATGAGCCTCGTAACGATTCAAAGCCTCATTAGAAGGCAGCAGAAGCAGAGACAGGCTTTCAGGTATTCTCTTTCAGAGTAATGGTTGGTGTTACTCTAAAAGGTCTTGTGAAATGCCATTACTTGAAGTGTACTTATACATTCTTCACCAAGTTCTGTCTCAAAAGAGAAGACTACTTAGTTCAGACTTTGACTGCATCTAATTGCAATTCTTCTGTTCAAAATATTTTCTGGCTGGTAACAATTTGCAAACTATTAAATAATATTTGAGGGACTAGTAGTCAATTTAATTTGATAGTGCGATGTCTCAATTTGATACTTTGATGTCTACAGCCCTGGAAGCAGGAGCAGGGAGAGACTTCCAAAATAATTTTTTTTATATATATATATATATATAATTGTTATACATAGTATCATATGCAGTTACATGAGGCTGCATGCAGCATCAGACTGGTATGGCTTTGCACAGTGGAGGTTGT
>JANEHK010002002.1:0-10681 GCA_025960845.1 Tachycineta bicolor
CCAGGGGATCCATGGGGATGCAGAGATCCACCCACAGTCCCTGGGGATCCATAGGGATGCAGAGATCCACTCTCAGTCCCAGGGGATCCATGGGGATGCAGAGATCCACCCACAGCCCATGGGGCGGTGCCCATCCCAGAGCGGGTGGATGCCTGGATAAGGCTGTGATCCAGTGGGAGACCAGGTGGAGAGAGGGGGCCCTGCTTCCAGGCTGGAGCAGCCTGTCCTTGGAGGACTGCACCCCGTGGGAGGAGAGCCCCATGCTGCAGCAGTTTGGGAGGATGTGTGCCCGTGGGAGGGACTCACGTTGCAGCAGGTGCGGTAGGGCTGCTGCTCGTGAGAGTGGACCCACGCTGGGGCAGTTCATGGAGAACTGTATCCAGTGGGAGGGATCCCATGGCCTCAGAGGATAAGGACTCCTCTACCTGAGCAGCAGAAGAAAAATCTCAGTGATGAACTGACCAAAAGTCCTAGGCCCTCTTTCCCTGTGCTGTCAGTGGGAAGGAAAGAGGGGCTGGGGGGCAAGAAGGTATTTAATGGCATATTTTATTTCTCAATATCATCTTCTGATTCTGTTAGTAATAAGATTCACTTTGCAACTTAAGTTGAGCCTTTGTTGCATTTGAAATATTTCTGCCCATCCTTATCTCACTCATGAAGTGTTCTTTAACATTTTTTTCCCCTACTCTGCCCAGCTGTGGCACGGGAGGACAAGTGAAGGACTCTTGTGGGTGCCTGGCAGTGGGCCAGTGTCCAATCATGACACAAGGTAACTGCAAACAGCTGACCCCTGCTTATTTGAGCAGGCAATCTTACAGAGCATTTGCAGGAAGCAGTGGTAATAAGTTCAAGCCCCAGGAAGTTTTCTGAGCCTTCATCAAAACAACCACCAGGAGGGTGACGAGCACTTCGGGCACAGACCACGCATGTACTACAAGGGTTTACATAATCATGTGATTAGAAATTATGTTACAACATGAAGGTTAGGAAAGACTAATGAGAATATAAAAAATCCCAAAACAAACGTATAAATTATATTACTCTGTGAGGAAGAGACATATGAGTTTGTGGTGGAGCTATCCCCCTCACTCCTGAGGTTGAATAAAAAAATACCTGCTCTAAAAGCCTTATAGTATGGGATACTGATTTCCTGCCTGGTTCTCCTAGTTTTTCTGCCCACCTCATTGTCTGCAAAGTTGGAATGCACCAGCAGGAATTCCCAGTTGGTGGGAGAGGCTCTTTAGTCCCTGGCTATGAAAACTTCCCCCAGCTGATGTGTGGAACCAAGGAGATCATTCTGACAATGCAGGGACTCTTATAACCAAGGGTCCATTGTTTTCCTCTCCCTGCCTCAGCCCTGCAGAGCACCCCAGACCTTTCTGACCCTGCAGCAGGAACTGGAGGCACTGGAGGTCAGGAACAGCCACTCTGTGTCTGGAATGCTCAGGACATGCTCAGCTCAGGCAGCTCGTGCAGACCCAGGGCCAGCCCCGCTGCCCAGCACAGCAGCACAGAGTTGGCCCCAGGGCTCCTCAGGCAGCTCCTGCTGCCCCAGGGACAGGGCAGCCTCTTGCCAGGGCTCCTCTGCACAGCCACGGGCTCCTGCTCTGCTCCTGGCACATGCCAGCTGCCCACAGAGCCTTTGCCAGGGGAACACGTCTGTGCTGGCCTGAGCAGCCATTGCTGCAGCCCCTGCTGCCCACAGCCCCGAGCTGGGGCTGCTGCTCTGCAGAGCACGGGGGCTGTGCTGCCCGGGGCCCTGGGCTGCCTCTGCTGGGCTCTGCTGCTCAGGCTGGGAGACAGAGGCAGCTGATGCTGCTCCCTGCACTGACCCCCTCCCACACAGGCTCTGCTGGGGCCATGGAGGCTGCTCAGAGGTGCCTGCCTTGTTCCAGGGCTGCCCCATGGCCTTGGGGCTGCCCTGCATCCTCCTGGGGAAGTTCACTGAGGGTCAGACCAGCCCGTGCCCAGACTCCTTTCCCTGTGCCTGCTGTGTCCCCTGGGGCTGCAGAGCTCTCCTGGCTCACAGCACACATTCAGTCCTTGATCTCGGGCTGAGCCCACCCTGGCCAGGCCTGTGCCCAGGGAGCTCCACTCCCTGCTGATCCCTGGCACACACTGTCCCTGCAGGTGCCCTGTGTTCTCCTGGCAGCTCCCAAGGCCCTCCAGACAAACCTTCCCCTGCCATCAGCCCTGGCACCAGCTGCAGAGCCCCAGCCAGGTTCAGCACAGACCATTCCCCATCTGATGGGCCCTGGCCACCAACAAGCAGAACCAGACCCAGCCCTGAGTGCCCTGAGGGCCACACTGGGACCCTGATCTCATCCCACTGAGCCCTGGGAGAACAAGGAACACAAGGAGCCTCTTCAGAGTCTGTTCCTTGGGCCTGTTCCTGAGAGTGACTGTGCAGGGAGAGCAAAGCCTTCCTGCCCTGCCCTCAGGAGATCCCTTTGCTGCTGCAGCTGCTGTGCTGGAGCCCAGCTGTGTCCCAGCAGTGCCCATGGCCTGTCCCTGCCTGTGAGCACAGCACGGACACGCAGCAGGACAGTGACCAAGCTGCCAGAGCACTCGGGCCTGACAGCCACGGCAGGGCTGGGAAGGAGAGGCTGGAGCTGGGAAGAGCAGATGTGGGAAGAGCCAGGGCCATTGTCCCTGGCTGTGCTGCTGTGCTGGGAGTCTCTTCCCTCCACCTCTGCTCACAGGCACTGCCCCTGCAGAGACAGAGAAGGGCTGAGGAAGCATCTTGGACACACAGGGCAGAGCAGGACACTTTATTTTACATAAATGCACAGTGATGATGGCTCCTTACTGTCTCTGCTTATCACAAGCATGGGGGATGCTGATGTAACAATATTGAGAGCCATTATCAAAAGTTAAAAAAAAAAACAAAAACGAAAAGCAATAGAATACACCAAACGGAATAACAAAAATGACACATGGCACAAAGCAGTCTGGGCCTGGAATGAGTTCCATTCTGAATGGTCTGCAGAAACAAAGATGAACTTGATTGTCTCTGAAAATCACAGAGTGGTCATATTCCTCAGGCTAGCCTCACACTCCTGGTTCCTCAGGCTCTAGATGAGGGGGTTCAGTGTTGGAGGCACCAGCGAGTACAGAAGTGACAGTGCCAGATCCAGGGATGGGCACCAGGGTGGCACAGGTGACCTTTAGGCTTTGCAGGGCCCAGGCACAAGGGCTGTGCCCGAGCCAGGGCTGAGCTCACACTCTGTGGGCTGGGGCAGAGCCCAGGCAGAAATCAGCCCCTGCCCCAGCAGCTCTGCAGTGGTGGCCACCAGGCCGGGTGTCCAAGGGAGGCTTCTGGCCATGGCCTGCAGGGAGCTGCTGCTGCCAAGGTGCCTTTGGTGTCCCCGGCTCTCCTGGCACAGCTCCCAGCACTCCACACTTGTGCCCGAGGCCTTCACTGTGTTGGGGCTGGCCTGGGGCTTTTCCTGCAGCAGGACCTGGCCTGGCCATGGCACAGGAAAGGCAGTTCCTGCTGGAGCAGGAGGCTCTGCCTGCAATGGGCTCAGACAACTCCAACAAGGCTCTGTTTGCAGAGCCCCCAGTGGGAAATGAAGAAGGGGAGGTCATGCTTCTTTTGGAGTGAATAATGCTGAAAACAGCCTGACTCCTCCATCCCCAAGTTCAACATCCTGAGAGGGAAGTGAAGCTGTGGCAGAGCTGGAAAAATCCCCAGAGAAAGGAACAACCAAGTGACACCACTGAGAGCTTCTGCAGAGCTGCTGAGCTGGCACAGCATGGGCACATCTCACTGACAGGGCAGCACTTCAGACTTGAAGGGCCCTGCCCCAAATTTTAAATGCACCTCTCCTTACTTTTCCCCTCTTGGGGATGCAGCGATTCCCCTGTGGAATGGGGACACCCCTCAAGGTCACTGCCTGAGGCTGAGCTGAAGAGATTTTCCCATGGTTGTTGGTCTGAGGGAGAGACACCCATCTCTACTTAATGACTGGTTTTGCTTTAATACAATTTCTTAAAAATTGCTTCCTAGAGCACTATATTAAAATAGGTGTTACAGCTCCTATCCTGTGGAGTGAGTAATTCTGATTACGACTTTATGTCTAATCACGATCATAATCACTCATATCTCTATGTACACAAATACTTCTGGTTTGCCATCCTTAATGCTGTGGGACAAAGTTGTACGGAGTTTCTATATCAGCTGTCTAATTCTTTACACAGAAATCCTTGACAATGTCTGGGGCTGGGATTGGATCCAGCCACTCCTAGCATCCTCTCACAGGATTTTGTAAAGCCTAGGGGTCCTGGTTTAGAGAGCTTGGGGGTATGATTGGGGTGTTGTGGGTCCTTTCTGCACCTCATCACCCAACAGGAGCTTCTTTAATAAACAGCCTGAAGCTCCCACTCTGCCCATGACAGGAAACCCCGTGAGTATCTGTGACATCCCAGCTCTTTGGCAGCCTGGACACTCCTGGGATGTCCCCATGGAGCCCTGTGAGTGTCTGTGACCTCACTGTTCTTTAGGAGCACAGGGATGTCACCACTGGACTCCTGCCACTGCCTGGGACAAATTGGCTCCTTGGCAGTGTAGAGACACCTCTGTTGTCACTGTGCAGCCCTGTGACTGTCTGTCACCTCATGACTCTTAGGAAGATTAAGGACCCCTGGGATGTCACCATGGAGCCCCTGTGAATGAGTGCAGCCAAACGTCTTCAGGAGCCCAGAGACCCCTCAGATGCCACCATGGAGCCCCTGTGCCTGCACATGAGCTTACAGTCCTTTAGCAGGTGGAAACCCCTGGAATGTATTCAATTTAAATAGATTTCTCTGCTGAGCAATCTATTGGAATCTATTTAGAATAGATTCCTCTGCTCTGCTGAGCATGGATACTCAGCAGCTTGGAGGTTTCCTGATGAATTTTAGCTCTCCAGAGGCTTGCTCAGTCTTCAGTTCTTCAGTTCAGGAATTCAGTGCCAAAGGCTCATTAGTATTTCAAAACACCCTAAACAAGACAAGCCCCTGGGAATGATTTATTTTCAAGTCTTCAATTCTTCTGTGGTTAATTGTAAACCTTTCAGAAGTGTATGCAAAGAAAATATACTATATCTTTAAAAAAAGCAGAGTGATTTTTGTCCTATAAATTTTCTTTTCTTGTTTATAGATTGATATCAGCAATCCCCAGTTGATATTGATCCTGAGAACCTCCTCATGCACTCTGAATATATATGAAAATCAAGACCCTTCATGGCTGACAAGCAATCACAATTTGTCCCTACCCCCACCCCACCATTTCCCTCATCCAGCCCCTGGGACTCAGAGCAGCCTTGTGCCAATCTGAGCTTCCTCCTCTCCAGGCTGCACCTGCAGCTTTCAGCTCCTTGGCACCAACTCCCACCTGCTTTCCTTGCAGAAGGAGCTGCCTGAGACACAGAGAGATGTTCATTTATTGTCAGACAACAAAACCAAGGGAAGGAACAGCTCCATGAAAAACAGAAATCCAGCCAGTGATACAAAGAGAGGGGAAGATCAGGATTCCTTCTCCTGCCATCATACAATTCCAGGAAATTCTTGTTCTCTCCTGGTGGGAAAACTTTGGCATTTCTTAAAAGTGCTCAAATGACCCAGCTAATGAAGATGTGCTCATGCACCTCGCAAGCTGCAGGTCCTGTACAGCCCTGCAGGGCTCCTGTCCCATCTGCTGTGCTCCAGTGTAAACCAGGGCCCAGCACTGTCCCAGGATCATTAGAGAGCTGAATTGGAAAGGACCTCAGCAAGTCAGCAGCCCAAGCTGTCAGAAACTGGGCAAGTGGATCAAGGCTCGATTTGGTCTGGATTGGAAAATCCCAAAGGACAGGGAGGGGGCAGCATCTCAGCACCTGGCTGAGCCAATGGGAACAAAGGTTCCCTCCTGTCCTGGCTGAAGCTCCCCTCTTTCACCCTATATCATTGTCTTTTGCCTCCCACCAGGCCCTCGGTGAAGAGCCTGGCTCTGTGCTCTCCATCACCTCCTCAGTGGCACTGCCAGGCTGGGATGAGGAGCCCCTCAGCCTTCCCTGCTCTGGGCTGGACAAGCCCAGCTCCCTCAGCCTCTGCTCACAGCCAAAGGGCTCCAGCCCCACCTTGGGGCCCTTCCCAAACCCTGCTGCAGCTGCCAGACATCTTTCCTGCCCTGGGGAACCCAACTCAGGCCACAGTGACCTGGATCATGCACGTCCTTGATGTCCTGGTCACACAGCCCAGCCCCTTGTCCCTGTGTCAGGCTCTGGGGTCGATCCTGTGGAACATCCTTTGGTGGAGGCTGTGGCTCCAGGTGCACTGGGGGGATTCTGGGGGACCGGGGACCCTGCTGGACATGAACAGCATTGGACTTCATGGGGGAAAATGTGAGGGGGGTCTGGGGTGGAGTGACCAACCCAGTGATGTCACACAGCCACCCTGTAACGTCACAGCCAGCTCTATTATGTCTGATTTCTGCCCTGTGATGTCACTGATGTCTATGTGATGTCACAGAGATGGCCTATGATATCCTAGATGCTCAATGACCTCACATAGCCTCCTCAGTGATGTCATAGCCAATTCTGTGACCTCATGTTACCAGATGATAAATGGTCTACACCTGGTGAGCTAACACAAGGCTCATTCTCCAAAACCACTGGCCCATGGGAACCTCACAATGCCCATTGTGTACGAAGGGGAACTGGAAATTCACCAGCCTCAGTGTCCTGCCAGCTCAGCCAGGCTGACTGGAACATTGGGGTCTGTGAGCACCAGGGACCACCAGAGAGACCCCCAGGACAGAAGTGTGTGTGCAATAGGGGAGACTAAACATATTAATAATTTCAGGGAAATTATTATCATAGGTATGTTTAGTCCAGGACCATCAATGAATATGAATGCAAAATACAGAATATAAACAGAAACTTTCCTGTACTCAGCATGCACGGCTTTGGGAGGAGCTGTTCCCCCGTGCATCCAGCCAAATAAAGAACGCTGCTTCTAAATGCTACATTGGTGTTAAGGAGATTTTTGCGCAACAAAATTTTTGGTAACACTCCCACTGCCAAGGAAAGCTCTGTCTGCTGCTGTTCACAAACAGAGAAGGGCTGGTGGGAGATGGGGTGGTCGGTCAGTGGCTGCCTGGGGTACAGTGACTATGAAATCATCAATTTTCCAATATTCTGTGAAAGAAGGAGAGGCACCAACAAAACATCTACACTGGAATTAGGAAGGGCAGACTTTGGCCTCTATAGGATGCAGATTTGGGGAGTACTGAATCAGGTACTGATTTTTATAAGGGAAACAGGCCTTAAAAACAAGGGGTTCCAGGAAGGATGGCACACTCCAAGAAAAAATCTTAAGGGAGAAGGAGGAATCTGTCTCACTGTGCTGAAAGATGAGCCAGAGACAAAAATGACTGGCTTGGATGCCCATGACACTTTTGAGGGAATTAAAGAGAAAAAAGAGGGTGCATCCCCTTTGGACAGAAAGTCAGGAAACTCAGGAAGAGTTTTTGGATGTGTTTAGGTCATGCAGAAAGAAGAGACTAGAAAGCTCAGTTAGACGACAACCTGGCCACTTCTGTGAAAAATAACAGGAAAGGTTTCAAGGAGAACTTCTAGTCTTTATTGGATGCAGTGGGGAATATTGTAATTAAAGATGAGGAAAAGCCTGGAACAGCTTTCACTTTCTTTCCCTTACTTTTCAAGAATAAGACAGGTTATCCTCATGACAACTATTATCCTGAGCTGGTAGATGGGCACAGGGAGCAGAACAGCCCCCTGTCATCCAGGAGGAAGCAGCTAGTGACCTGCTGAGCCACTCAGATGCTCACAGGTGTCTTTGGGACCAGATGGAATCCATCCAAGCGGGATGAGGGAGCTGGTGGAGGAGCTCACCAAGCTGCTCTCCATCATTTCCCATCAGTGCTGGCTCTGCAGGGAGGTCCCAGAGGACTGGAGGTGCCAGTGTGAGCTCATCCCCAAGAAGGGCTGGAAGGAGGATCTGGGGAACTCCAGGCCTGTCAGCCTGACCTCGGTGCCCAGCAAGGTTCTGGAACAGATCGCCTGGAGAGCCATCACAGGGGACCCACAGGATGGCCGAGGGATCAGACCAAGCCAGCGTGGATTTCAATATCTGCATGGATGATCTGGATGAGGGGATTGAGTCCACCATCAGCAAATTTGCAGATGACACCAAGCTGGGTGTGAGTATGGATGTGCTGGAGGGTAGGAGGGCTCTGCAGAGGGACCTGGACAGGCTGGATCCAGGGCCCAAATCCAACAGGGGGAGGTTTAACAAGACCAAGGGCCAGGCCCTGCACTTTGGCCACAACAACCCCTGCAGTGCTACAGGCTGGGGACAGAGTGGCTGGAGAGCAGAAAGGGACCTGTTCCACTGATGGACAGCAGGCTGGACATGAGCCAGCAGTGTGCCCAGGTGGCCAAGAAGGCCAATGGCACCTGGCCTGGATCAGGAATGGTGTGGCCAGCAGGAGCAGAGGTGTTGTGCCACCCCTGACCTGCACCCAGCTCTGAACACAGACATTGCTGCTGCAGTTCCAGAGAAAAAACTGGCAGTCACCAGTGAACACTTTGCCAGGAGAACCTTTAATTTATTTAAAGCCACTGAGAGAACAGACCCTCATTGACACAGTCTGGGGACAGCGAATATAGAGAGAATAAAAACGAGAAATGGCACAAACAATGGCCTTTTTTGTGGACAATGTTTAAGAACTAAAACACAGGGATATAACCCCATACCCAAACCAACAAGAACTATCAAAGATTACTTTTATTAAAATTATTTGCAGAAACTGGCCAGCAGTTTAATGTTTCTGAAATTTTCCAGTGACCAGTCTCCACACTGCAGCCTTGAGCTCCTGGATCCTCAGGCTGTAGATGAGGGGGTTCAGGGCTGGAGGCACCACCGAGTACAGAACTGACAGGGCCAGATCCAGGGATGGGGAGGAGATGGAGGGGGGTTTCAGGTGGGCAAATGCTGCAGTGTTGAGGAACAGGGAGACCACAGCCAGGTGAGGGAGGCAGGTGGAAAAGGCTTTGTGTCGTCCCTGCTCAGAGGGGATCCTCAGCACAGCCCTGAAGATCTGCACATAGGAGAAAACAATGAACACAAAACAACCAAATGCTAAGGAGGTAGTGAAAATAGAAACCCCAAGTTTCCTGAGTTTGGAGTGTGAGCAGGAGAGCTTGAGGATGTGTGGAATTTCACAGAAGAACTGACCCAGGGCATTGCCCTTACACAGGGGCAGGGAAAATGTATTGGCTGTGTGCAGCAGAGCAGTGAGAAAGCCACTGGCCCAGGCAGCTGCTGCCATGTGGGCACAAGCTCTGCTGCCCAGGAGGGTCCCGTAGTGCAGGGGTTTGCAGATGGACACGTAGCGGTCATAGCACATGATGGTCAGGAGATAATACTCTGTGGAAACAAAAAACGAAAAACTAAATAGCTGAGCAGCACAACCTGTGTAGGAGATGGTCCTAGTGTCCCAGAGGGGATTGTGCATGGCTTTGGGGACAGTGGTGAGGATGGAGCCCAGGTCGGTGAGGGCCAGGTTGAGCAGGAAGAAGAACATGGGCGTGTGCAGGAGGTGGCCGCAGGCTACGGCGCTGATGATGAGGCCGTTGGCCAGGAGGGCAGCCAGGGAGATGCCCAGGAAGAGGCAGAAGTGCAGGAGCTGCAGCTGCCGTGTGTCTGCCAATGGCAGCAGGAGGAAGTGGCTGATGGAGCTGATGTTGGACATTTGCTTTCTCCAGACAATGGAACCTTTCAGGAGAAAAGACAATGACAGCTGCGGAGAGTTTTCTCATAGAAGAGTCAAAACCCTTTCTTACAGACCATTCCCTGCCACTAAGCACCGCCCCCCTGTCTTGGTCTAGGAGCACTTCCTTCATCTTGGTTGCTGTAGCACTGATTGCTGCTGGCCAATGTTCAGTGAGGAGTCAGACCTGGTCCTGCAGGACACCAGGGAGGCAGCCCTGAGCCCCAGTCAGTGCAGGGGAAGAGTGAGGGCAGGGGCCTCTCCTGGTGTTTGAACTTGGACAAAGAATCTCCTCCTAAGGCACAGGAGCTGCCAGGGTGAAGGGATGGGTATTGCAGGAGGTAGAATGAGAGATTCTGCTGCACCTGGGGAGAACAGAGAGTCCAGTGAGGCAGGAGGATTGTCTGAGGCTTAGTGCAGACTGAGGGGAGCTGCTCTGTCTCTCTCTCCTGTTCCCAGCTGCCCTGGACTTGCACCTTTCTGAGCTCCACTCCCGTGTTACCCTGGAAAGCCAGGAGACACTGCTGAGAGCAGAGGGATCCCTGGCACACAGAGTGGCTCCTGCCTTTCCCAAAGTCAGGGAGAGTCGGCTCATTCCCAGCCTGCCCTGCCCAGAGCTCACCGGGGCAGAGGGAGCTGGGACACCCCATTGCTGTGCTCAGCCTGCACAGGAGGAGCCCAAGGGCTGGGCCTGAGCCTGCAGCTGGAACTGCCATTCCCAGAGAGCTGTCAGCAATGCCAGGAGCAGCTGGGCAAGGCAAGGAGAGAGAGAGCGTGGCCCTGAGGAAAAGCCTTTCCCTGCCCAGCCCTGCACAGCCCCTGCCAGGCAGCAGCAGTGCAGGACAGTGGCCCTCAGGCCCTGGTCAGCAGGGAATGGGCACATGGCAGGAGAGATGCCCTTCATCTCTGGGGCTGCTCTGCCGG
>JANEHK010002003.1:0-10680 GCA_025960845.1 Tachycineta bicolor
CGCCCGCAGGATGTTCAAGAAGTGAGTGTGGCAGGGCTGGGGGCCTGGGAGGAGGCGCGGGGGAAGGGGAGCGGGCCCGGCGCCCCCTCAGCCCCGGGCTCGGCGCTGCGCTGACGGGAGCGGCACCGCGGCCTCCTCGGGCAGCGCCGCCCGCAGCCCTCGGCTTTGCCTTGGGCACTCGCTCGTTAAATGGAGCTGAGTCATTAACTTGTCCCAGCTTCGGGCGATAGAAAGCGCCGTTCGTATTTCTGTGGCGGACGTGAAGGATTCGCATCGGGACAGGGCTGTGGGTGTTGTGTTACTAGCAAAGTACTTTAGGAGTTGAATAAAGTAGCACTGTGTGCCATAATTTGTTTGTGAGATTAAACACGTGTTTTGTGGCTGTACAAAACGTTTAGAGGTAAGGACAGGCTACTGAGGGGGATCCCCTGCCCTCCCCCAGCCCAGTGTTCCCAGGGGACAAATTTAAGCCTCACCAAATCCTGCATTTGAAGGTCGGACAGTCAGTCTGCTATTAGACTTTTACAGTGAATTTATAAGTATTTCTGAAGACAGATGCTGAAAAATGCATCTTGCAGCAAATTGTGCATTTCTAAAACACTTTCACTCACCTGACAGATTTGATGAAAAGGAGAATGTATCAAACTGTATCCAGCTAAAGACTTCAGTTATTAAAGGCATCAAGAATCAGCTGATAGACCAATTTCCTGTTATTGAACCATGGCTAAACCAAATCATGCCAAAGAAAGATCCAGTCAAAATAGTAAGATGGTAAGTATCTTTTCTCTCAAACTTTGCTTTTAAGGTGCTAGGACTGCTTCCTCTGTATGTTTACTTTGTACAGTAGATAATCATAGCACTTTTGATAGGCATCCATCATATCTTAATAGCTAGTAGTCCGTGTTATTGCCAAGCTAGAAAGTTGGCATGTGCTTATTGTGCTTTAGAGGCAAATGCTTGTAGGATGCTTGAGGAACTTAAAAATTCTGCCTGGTACTTAATATGCAGTGTATTCAGGATCTGTCTAAGATCAGAACATCCCTGTTGTAGAAGGGAAGCATTCAGCTTTATGGACATGGAAGCTCAAATTTGTTTGGATTCCTCTCAGTAACATTTTGTACTATTTTTCGGGTTTCCATATATTATCTTGATTATTTTCCCTTTTTCTAAATAGAGGGTAGTACATTTTTGTGGAGTTCTTCTCCTTATTCACTCTTTGTATTGCATTCAGAAAGCAACACCCAAAGAAATGCAGTTTGTGTGTTTTGTCAGTAGGTTTCTTTTTTTCTCAACAGTCGAAGAAGTGAACAGGAGACCACTAATGAAGAAAAAGTCATACAAAAGAATAATATTTTTAGATACAAATGTTGTTGCTAATTGACTCTTCTTATTCTCAGGTGTTAAGATAGACTGGACTTCATAAAGTAAAATACTGTATTTAAACTATAGGAGGGTTAAGTAGCTATTGGAATTTTTTTTTTTTTTTAAATCTTGCAGTCATGAACATATAGAAATCCTCACTGTGAATGGAGAGTTGCTGTTCTTCAGACAAAGAGAAGGGATTTTTTACCCGACACTAAGGTTGCTTCACAAATGTAAGTTTCCTGAGGGTGGTTGTGCTGGGAAGCAAAGGGTGACAGTGTGATTCCACAGGACATCTGTAGAACCAAATTAAAAAAAGCTTCCATTCCATGTATTCCATGCTTATGCATATTTCAGAATACTTCCTAAAGGTACATTATACTTTCTTAACTGGAATTTATTAATTTTCTATTTCACATGTCCATGTGAATTGCTTCCATGCTATATGTTGAGCAATCTGTACTTTGGCAAGTAAGAATTAAATTGTGCAAAGGTCTGTAAAAAAATCTTAAGAAGCTCCCCTAGGACAGAGATATAAATTTGCTATTGTTGGTCCCTTTTTTCCTTTCAAGTCTTGTTATACAAATACTTGTAAGTTCTTACTAAAAAAATGTCCTGTCTTCCTGAGTTTAATGATGTAATGCATATCTGTCTCCTGTAGGAACTTACGCTACACGCTTTTTACTTTTCACAATTTATTCTTGCATTTTTTTTCTTCCTGTTCTGCTTGATTATGTTACTCTGTTTTGGATCCCAGAAAACATTCTTCAGTCAGATCTCAGTGTTGGAAATGCTTCAAGAGGGTGCCTGCGCTTGCAGGATGCTTGGAGAACTAGCTGCTTTCGTGAATTTTGTCCATGTTTGCCTTTCTTGTTCGGTTAACATTAAACTGTTTTTCTTCCATATTGGAGTAATTTGTAAGAGTACATGGAGTTTGCAGAATTTAAGACCTCCTGGTTTTAAGATCTCTTAGGATGGGCACTTGGGTGGTTGTTTTCCCTAGGGGAAAATTGTTGCTCAATCTGTGGGTCAGTGAATGTGGAGGGGCCATAGCCTGAAGTGCTGGATTATATTTGGTTTTTAGATAAAAGATGTGGTCTGGGAGGACAGTACCTGTGTCATTTGGGGTCAGTATTTGTGTCCTTCTGGGATGGTGCTGCCCAGCAGGAGCTCTGGTAATTGTTTCTCAAACTTCCTACCCTTGCAGGACACTCTGTAATTGTCCCACTTAAACTGACTTGATAATGAGCTATTCATGTTGTCATGGTGCTGTATTAATTGCAATGCTGTATCTTTCCCCTCCTAGATCCATTTATTCTCCCGCATCAGCAGGTTGATAAAGGTGCCATTAAATTTGTCCTGAGTGGAGCTAATATAATGTGTCCTGGCCTGACGTCTCCGGGAGCAAAGCTTTACCCTGCTGCTGTTGACACTGTCGTTGTATCCTTCTTAACTATGAATTATTGCTCACTGTGAGATGAGTTAAATTTCTGTTCTTGTGTTCTCAGTTGACCCTATTTGTATTACTTTGGATTTTAATTGGATTTCATGAAATAACTAGTAATGAGAAAGGAGCTGCAGAGGTTTAGATGTTGCTTGGCAAGGTTAAAATTGTTCATATTTTTTCACTTACTGTGTATTCCAAACCATATAACTATTCCTGGTGTACCGTTGGGTGGGCTGCTGTTCCATTAACCTCATTGGTAAGTGGAGCTCCTTAGTGATTTTATACAGAACAGTAAAAGTAGATGAGGTGCAGTGTAATTTGTCCCCTACCTTCTCAGTCAATCTTGTATTCCCTTTAGAAGAATTCCCTCCTGTTCCTTGGGAATTAGGAAAGATGTTTTGGGTCAGCTTTACTACAGGCAGGACTTGCTCTGTGTGTGTCTGTGATGAGGTTAGCAAATGTAAACTGAGGAAAGTGTGCTAATTCACTCTTTATATTACTGAGAAAAAACCGTGAACAAATACAGCATTTATAACACCAAGCTGTGCTGCTTTTGTTGTTAGTTAGATGTTATAGGAAAAGACCAGCAGTTAACATCATGTGTTGCTAAATTCTGAAAAGGACACATGTGATTTCAGTACTTGTGGTTTTTAAATTGGTGTCTCAGTTCTTCTGTGCCTTGGGATCTAATATGGCCCCACAAATGTGCTGTTTAGTTCCAGAAAGGCAGAGACTGTCATCTCTGTGTTGGGCACAAAGGAAGAAATTTAGCACTGGGAGATTTTTTCTGTAGTTGCTGTTCCAAGTTCATAAATACATGCTTTGTTCTACACACTGATTCAGTTGTTAAATTCAGTAGATTGTTCTGCTTTAAGAGCTGCAGCTCTAGAATTACTAAAAGGTTGAAAGTTCAACACTGGCTTTTGAAAGTGTTTTTGGAAGTAATTTCTTCATATTTGCTTTTACTTTTCTGATACAGTTTAAAAAGAAAACTGTTTTCCTTAGCAATCATTTGCAGGCAATAATGGCAGAGGGAAAACAACATGCATTATGTGTGGGAGTAATGAAGATGTCAGCTGAGGACATGTAAGTGTTTTCTAGCGTGTAAGCTGAAATATAACCTGTCCCATGTTATTCTTATGTTAATTTGGAGTGTAAGCACCACTGTCAAGGTTCCTGCGTTGGTGTTGCAGCATGTGTTGTTCAAGTACTGAGGTTGTAAGATTTCATTTTGTTGACTGGTATTCAGGGAAAGAAAAGGAGGCAGGGAATGTCTTCTCTCCTTATTGGTAATCAAAAGAGTTATTTTCATGTGAATATAGATTTTTAAGAAACAAAACATTAGTACTACTACTGAATGTTAGTATTTTTAGTGCTCTCATTCTACTTTCTCAGAGGTATTGTTGAACAAAAATACACTTTTATCAAGTGTTTACCACCTGAGCTAGGCAAGAGATATAATTTGGATTTGAGAGGATTGAAAACACTGTGAAGAGATTTTTATCTGCAGGGACAGCAGAGACTCAAGTCCTACTGGAGCTTGGTTGCCTGTATAGGCTTGTTTTTCTCTGTGGCCTGCTCTTTTTCCTTAGGGTGTACCCACATGCAGTGTTCCTGCTTGCTGTGCTGACTAACTTAGCTGAGCCTCTTGTGAAATTTAGAGGTCTGCTCAGGGGATAAACTGAAAACCATTTGAGAAGGAAAAGAGGTACAGAAAATGGAAATGGACGTTAGTTGTTCTTGGCTCTCATATAGTGCTAAGTTATAAGCAGCTAAATCACTTTGTCATTTTAAGTTTTGTTAACGTCTTGCAGGATGCCAGGTGCACCCAGCAGGTTTGGGGTGTGTTGGTTTCCAGATCCATCTGTCATTTGTGGCGGTGAGGACGCTTTTTTGGTGAAAACAAGTCAGTCTTTTTTGAATGGTTAATTCTCAGCAGAAGCCTGTCCTAAGCAGTAATAGTACCATGAGGCAGAGAGTTGGGAATGTCTTAGAGGATGCGGATAGAGTAGGACTGCAGAAACCTGGATTTGGACTTGCTGCTGCTGAGGAATTATATTCTTCAGGATTCTTTGTAGTGCTTCAAAAGACTCCAAGAGTAAGTGGAAAGAAGAGCTTCTTGTGTCCCAGTCCTAGGACTGCCGTGATAATTGTAAACTAAGGTCCTTTATATACCTAACTTCAAATCCACCAGCTTTACAGCTGAATATCCTGTTCCTGTAAGAAGCAACATGAACTGGAGAGGAAAATGAAATTATACTCCTTTCTGCAGCCTGTTAGCTGCTTTTTAGTGTGACACAGTTCCAAAATTTTCTGGTTTGTGCAGTGGGATTTCAATCTCTTGGTGTGATTACTACATATAATATGTTAATATTGTGTTAGCAGCATTTTCCTTCCTGATTACCTTTGGACAGTTGTGTAAGTAATAGAACACTTGGTGTAAATAGAGTAAATTATATTTTATATTCTCCAGGAAATGAAATCTGTTCTCACTCCCAGAAAGAGATTTGTGTTGTTTATTGTGGCAGAACCTTTTTTTTTTTTTTAACTGGAAAATAAACACATTCAATGCAGACAAAAAGCAGCAATTTTTAAAAGATGACATGACTCAAAAGATGTAATACTATAAAGGATAGCATGTTTGTAACAAGCTGCATGTCCTTGGCACATAAATTTAGCATTTTTAATTCTTTATTAAATGGGTAGATGACCTGCAGCTAGAGTGAGGCAGCTCCACCTGCATTTGATTGTGTCAGTGGCACTTGGAACCGGAACTTGTTAGATTCCACATTCCAATTGTTTCGTACCACATCCTTTGGTGGGAGGGGAAGGCTCACAATTGCTGTGCTACTTTGATAGAGAAATGGTAAAATTAATTAATGGTAAAATATTAGAAGTCTTGTCTGAAGAACTGTGTCCCACGAAGTACTAAAAATACTGTGGAAAGCTGTTGAAAAAAAAGGGGAAGACAAATATTGTCCTCTTATCAGTCAGCAATGTGGGCACATGTAATAACAAATATTGTTTCTTGTCCACCTGCTGTGGAAGATAATGACTTTGTGGCTGATAGCTTTCCCCTTCCATTTGACAAATGTTGCAGTTTTTGCTTAAAATAATATATTTTGCAGTGGTCTCCTATTTAACCTAGTTAATACTTCTACGTTTTTCCTTCTACAGTGAGAAGGTCAACAAAGGGATTGGTATTGAAAATATCCACTATTTAAATGATGGCCTTTGGCATATGAAGACATACAAGTGAAACAACAAGAACTGTTACTCCAAAGGAATGCACTTAGATTAAATGTGGACTGCTTTGTAATTCCTTGTTTTTAATGTGACTGAATGTACAAATTATTTTGTTCTGTGGCTATGCTAAATAAATCCAATTGAATGCAAAAGTACTGTTAGGCTACAATAGTTTTCTAGATTTCTTTTTATTACAGTTATTTTGTCTTAAACCTGAGTCTTCAGTGACTGAAGACATTTGATGAAAGATTCTGCATGGACTGTGAGTAGACTGTTTTAAATGGAAAGGAGGAAAAAACCAAGAAATGTTTACATTTTTGTGCTCTTCTAAAAGAATAATATAAAGTATGTGTGAAATATAAATATGGTTTATAAAACCTGTGAAGCATTTCAGATTTTTTTCTTCTGATTGACATCTTGTTAGTCTACCTAGTTTCTTGAATATGGAGAAATCAGGTTTTTTGATCTTATTTTTTAACTTATTAAGAGCATCAACTTCATTTGACTTAAGGGTTTTCTCTTCTTAATATGCATTTATCTGTATAGGATTTGTGAACTCAGACTGATTCGTGGGTTAGAAATTCTTTTATGGTGGCTTATATCTGAAGACTGTATGTATGTTCAGATTTCTACCTGCCAACACTTCGACACTAGTCGAGTTTGTAGTGATGGTGAGCACACCCCCAGAGAAGTGTGTGCTGCCCTGGTGCCTGATGCTCTCTAATCCCCCTGTGCCACCTTATTTTAGGAGCAGAAACAAAATTGCTGTTAAATAAAGCCATGACAGCAAAACGTTTTTCAGCATAGCCAGGAGCAACTTTTTCAGGCGGAACTTGAAGAGCTCTCAGCTTGTGCACACTGCCACATGTCCCCATACAGCTACAGAATGGGTTCAGGAGCACTGTGTGTCTGTCTGGATAACCCAATCCTTTGTTCAGCATACCCAAAGCTATGCCTATGGAAAAATGAAATACTGTAATAAATTAAGGAAACTTTTACGGTCTACCACTCATAACTGTCTCTGGAAGCATTTATTAATATTTCAAACCTTTATTCTAACACATGCATTTTGCAACAGGAGAATGTGCCAGCACCTTGTCTTGGTGATGTTCTGCAGGCTTGGGTTCCTCATCCAGGGACCTCTATAGACAATAGTAGTCAAGGTGTTCTCCATCTGATTCAAATGCCAAGTTAAGACATGGCAGAAGGAATGTATTGCCCAATACATGCTGCTTTTAAAATTCTCTAAAATTATTTTCAAGTCTTCTGAAAATTATAGGGTAAATATGAAACTACTTTTCAGTGTAGGAAGACAAAAATTTAAACAGTGTTGCAGGAAAAGTTCTGATCAAACCTCAGACCTTGAGAATGCTGGTGAACATTTCTGTGCATCTTAAAGCTTTCATTGTAAATATACTGATTTCTGGTTAGTACTATGGGAAATCAGTTTATGCTTCAGAGGGGTTTTTTTGGTGTAAAAGGAGCTATTTTTTCCTTTTGTGGTTTGCTTTTACCCTTCCATCTTATCTCTTCCTGTTGTCCTACAGCACCTCAGATCTTTGACAAATGAGATTTTTTTTCTCGTTGGAATTGTTCACTCTCCTATGGCTGCTGTTGCTGCAGGGATGTCAGAACTGTTTTTAATCATCAGAAACACTGAAATTAAACTTTTGCTTTCTTTATCTGGTTTTGTCAAAACTTTTGCAGTTGTACTGTTCTGTAAGAAGAAACAAGCCAAATCAGGCTTAATTTATATACTAGTTTAGCAAAACATCAAAGGTACAAGTTTTACCTAGGTTTTGGCAGCAATTGTGTATGTGTTGCTGTCAGCTGAGCTCTGACTGACAGGATGTGAAGGTGCATTTTCTCTCACTTAAGAAGCAGCTGAGCTGTGGGAGCTTGTATGGAGGTCTGAGCAGTTGCCTTACCTTTCTTGTCAAAAACCTAATGCTTAAAAAAACCCCCAAGATGTGGATAATCTCATCAGCTGTAAAGCAGCTGTTCCACCTGCCCACCTGTAACTCAGGGTAGGGTGTTATAAGTGGTTGGCTAAAGGTGAGGTAACACAGTCTGCTCCCATGTTTTATGAATATTGTAGTACCAACAAAGCTTGTGATAGTCCTAGATGTAACAGATCGACAGTAGTATGTTCCTCAAGTCTTGAAACACCCAAGTCAGATCAGTGAATTCTACATGGAGTAAGTACTGAAGTGCTGCTTGTCCATCCACGTGAGGGGACAAGAGGGTGACCAGGAACTTGTGTAAAATTGAATGCACTCTATTGTTTAAAAAAAAAAAAAGAAAAAGGCATCAAACCCCAAACCAAGCACTGAATTGTACTGACAATTAACCAACTTCCTTGTAAACACTATTAGCACCCACTAACAGGAGTAAAAATACTGAACCTTTATTCTAACATGCTTATAGATGGAGCAGAATTTCACATGAGCTATTATCTTGTGCTAACAGACTCCCTGACCATGTTAATAGCTATTCAAATACAGTTTATCTTTTTCTTTTGTCTGCCTAGAAACAGTAGTCCAAAGGGCACTTGCTGCAAGATTTCTTGTCACCTTGCTTCCTTGCTGTTAGAAGGCCGTACATGAGGTGACAGGTGCTGTATAAGCTCAAGCTATTGTGTAGTTCATGTAAAAGAAATAGCCTAAAGTTACAGTCTGAGACTGAATCTGTAGCCAGTTTTATTGGTACATCTTAGAAAGATATAAAGACATTCTAGAAATGCCGGGAAGAACTGAAATAATCAAAGTCTTACAAAAATATATTTGTAAGAGTAGACTAAAGTTCCTTGGAGTCTTCATTAGTAAATATTTACATGTACAAATCCCCCCAATAAATTTAATTTCCTTTCACAATAACCATTAACAGCTTTTCTTATCATTTCATTCCAGCACCGTCAAAAGCCAGAAGCATTTCTCTATAAAAGATTGAGGAAAAAAAATTCTCTTTCCACTTTTAAAATTAAGAGCTTTAGCAACCCTCCATGTGCAAAAAAAACCTGTACACCAGTACCATAATGTGTCAGTACAACTGTGTATTGTGAGAAGAGCCGACTCCACGGTTCCAGGCCTTCCCTAAGGACACATCAGTCATTGTCCGAGCCTGGTGGGGGCAGGAAGACCAGGGCATCACTGTACGAGTGGCCGTAGGGCCTGAGCCTGTACACCCCGTACATCATCACGTGCATGTGGTTGGGGGCCAGCCCGCTGAAGGTGATGGCCATGTCGGAGCAGCAGCCATCCACCACCTGCTGTGGGTGAGTGGACATGGCCTCCTTAATGAGTGCTCCGACGGATTTAGTGTTAAAGACATCTTTCCCTTCTGAATCTTCAGCGTTTTCAGCAAACACGCCAGTGTACTTCAGGCAGATTGCCAGCTGTTTGTCCTCTGCGAGTTTCCAAATCATACCTCCCTGCTCTGGACACTTGTCGGGGTCTCCAAGAACACGGGAGAGTCGTCTTAGTGACTCAATGCTTAAGACGATTCCTCCCTCGCCATCTACATACTCAAGGTCACCAGATTTCACAGTGTGGCCTATGTAAAAAGGCTGTGAGGGGTCTTTTTTCAGTAAGAAATACTTGAGATTTTCAATTATAGCAAATGTTGTTGGATATGCAAGGAAGAACCAGCTGAATTCATCCTTATAGCGTTCATATGTTATCTTGTAAGCTTTCCGCATCATCACCCACAAATCATTTGTGTTGACGGATACAGAATCGAACACTTTGACATTTTCCGAGCTGTAGAATTCTGCCTTGTCACAGTGCTTGCTCCAGGTCTCCCTTGCTGCAGCCCAGTGCCCCAGATCTTTTGGTTTGACAAGGATGATACAGTAAACACGGATGCTTTTACTGAGCTCCACACGTTCACCTTCTGAAAGGTTTAAGACATCTTCCTTGTTGGGAGCCTGGATGTGATGATGCTCGTGGTGATGTGCTTTGGTCCCATGGCCCACCTTAATGTGTCCGAGGAGCGTAACCAGCATGCAGAAGGCTCCTCCAAGCACCACACCCTTGATGAAGGAGCTGCTTTCAGAAATCATTCTTCCTAGAAAAGAGATGCACTGTAAGAATTTCAAAGAATAAGTGCACTAGCACGGATTCCATCTGGTTCTAACGCAGTCCTCAATTTCTAAACCTAGCTGTAGTTCCCTATCTCCCGCACCAGGTCAAGGCTGGTGAAAGCGGTGGCCATATCCAGGTTCCCGGTCGCGGCTCCCGGTAACAGTACGACACGAACCCTGTGCCCCGGCCCCTCTCCGCTGCCGTGACCGCACGGCTCCGGCACCGCCGCCTCCTCACCCGCAGCACCGAGAGACCGCGGGACGCGTTCGGGCGCTGACGCGGACATATCGCAGCCAGCGCGCAGCGGCGTCTCCCGGGGAGCCCTCCCGGAGCCCGGTCCCCGCCTGCCCCGCTCCACGGCGCTCGGTGCCGGAGCCGCCGCAGCTCCCCGAGCTCCCCGACCCGCAGTCCCGGCGGTACCGCCGTTCCCGCCGCAGCTCCCCGACCCGCAATCCCGGCGGTACCGCCGTTCCCGCCGCAGCTCCCCGACCCGCAATCCCGGCGGTACCGCCGTTCCCGCCGCAGCTCCCCGACCCGCAATCC
>JANEHK010002004.1:0-10676 GCA_025960845.1 Tachycineta bicolor
CTGTTCCTCACCCCAAACCAGAACCTCTGCTGGATCCTGGGAATGTCAGCTGAGGAGATAAAACCCAGCAATCAGGGCAGAGCTGTGCTTTGGGGCTGAGAGCTGACCCCGCTCTCCCATCCCAATCCTAGGGAATGTGATTTACTAGAGCTATTTTCCTTTTTCTCTGATAGCAGCGGTTATTTCATTAAAATTTAATTAGAATTTATTTGAAGGAGGTGTTCACCTCCGTTCTTTGCAGCTTCACTGATTCCCACCGGCAGGAAGCAGAGCAGTAATAACTTTGGCAGCCGTGGTGGCTGTGCAGGACGTCCCAAAGGGCGAGCACAGCTCCAGCCTCCTCTCCTTGGGCACCTCCCTCTCTCCAGGTGTGGCTCGGGAGAGTTTCCTTTGGTTTATTCCCCTTTGTTTGTTTGGGTGCTCTAACAGCAAACACACATTTATATCCTGAATCAACAGGAGCTCCCCTCTGGGCTTGGGTCTGCTTTGCCCTTCCGCCCTTTTTCAGGGATGTTTGGCCCAGAACACAGCAAGCTCAGAGGGCACATAAATGTATTTTAAATGAAGGGGGAAAGAAAAGAAGAGTCCCCAAATGGATTTGAAGTTAAGAGGAAAAGAAGAGAAGAGCAAAACAGCCCCTCAGGAGATTTATGTGAATTTGTCCACAGGCTGCAGTGCAGAGTTCCCACGTGTGCTGCCTTCCCGTGCCGCCTCTTTTCCTTCTGTCTGCCTTTCATTCAATAAAACCCAACAAAAGCACAGGAGCTGTTGTAACTCGTGCACAGATTTCATCCTGGTTCTGCCGCTGGCTCGGCGCTGCTCTGTGCTGAGCCCCGAGGAGCGCTGCGCGTGGGGCTGCAGCCACCTCTACCTCCACAAACAACAGGGGTTTGTGCTTTGTGCCGTTTTTGGGGAGCAGCAGGGAGCCCTGAGCACGATGGGTTGTGTCAGGCTGGCTGGGGCAGGTGCCCTGGGCAGGCAGGTGGGATTTCAGGGGTCAGAGCAGCCCGTCCCATATCCATGACACAAAGGGTTATTTGGGGTTTTTCTGTCCTCCAGCTCCCAGGGGCTATGGGGAACAGCCCGAGCGTGCCCGAGGAAGCTGAGGATGACAACACCTGCAGGGTGAAGAGTTACCAGGTGAGCAGCCCCACTCCCACCTCCCCTGGCTGCTGCCAGTGCAATCTCACCCTCCTGGTGTCCTAAAACTCACCCTCCTGGTGTCCTAAAAACTCTGCTCTTGGTCATTTCAGCCCCTCTCCGAGTCTCCCGGCGGAATTACAAACGGGTCTGTGGTGTTTGCTCAGAACCCTCCCCTGGCAGTGAGTGGTGAAGGTACGGACTGGGAAGGGGGTTGGAAGTCTTTCTTGAACTGAAGGCACAATAAATATTAATGCGCAGCTTTGAATTAGGGGATGCACCCACGCCCCAGCTCTTGTCTGTAAAAGCATTTCCACAGACACTGGAAAGTTTAAACACAGCCAAAAGAAAAAAAAAGGAGTTCTTTCCAAAATTCTCTGGATGTTGGTTGACAGTTCTGGGGATTTGATTCTGCCCTGGCCCCTAAAACGTGGATTTACAGAGGGCAGGGATTTGTGTGGAGCACCATCAGCCACGGCTGCTGTGGGGCTGCTCCCTGCCCGGGGTGTGACAAACTCTGCCCGGGCTCTGGGGGAATTCCTGCGGGAATTCGTGTCTCCAACAAGCCTCGGGGGAATTGCTGCTGCGAGGAGCCCAAATTCAGGCTCTTGGAAAGGACAAAAGGCAGCAGTGGCACCGGTGCAGGGGGTTATGGACCCTTAGGGAGGTTTGGGGTTTCTGGGGGATGTCAGGAAATGTTTCACAAGGAGAGAACCGTTCGTGTGTTGGAAAGGACTAAAAAATCCCTGTCCTGGCTTCGTGTTCTTATCCACGATAAAGTGGATAAAAGGATGATAAAGTCTTAGAAACCACCTCTGCATTGTTATAGATGAACCCATTTTTCTGATCTCTTCAGCAGCAATTTCCAACAACTGAAATTGTAGAAATATTCGTGATAAGATCTTCATCTGTCTGAACATTTCCATCTTATTCTCTCTCTCCTGGTCGTTCTTGAAGAGGGGCTTTGCTTTGGCTTGAAAGATACTGAGCAGTTATTTATTAACAATTAAATATATATAGGGACATTTTTCTGACCTGGCTTTAATTTAAAAATAGCGATTGGCTGGGAGAAACACCAGAAAGGGGCAGGTATCAGAGCTGCAGAGTTGTTACAGCAGAATTAACGTTTGGCCCCTTCTGACCCTGAGCTGGGCCTTAGTGAGTATTTAATGTGCAGAAAACATCCTTGCTCTCATTTTGGAGCTTGCAGCCCCTCCTGAAGAGAGCAGGGTCCACCTAAAACCTCCAGTTTCATAACAAAACTAAGCTGTTCAACAAAATGTAACAAAATTCAGCTCCTGAGCTTGGATTCTAGAGAAAGCACAGCAATTTATTCTTTCCCTGCGCACTACTTAGATAAATTCTGTCCCTTTTCTGGATGCACTGTGAGCGTAGAGCAGCAGGTGGGGAGTGGGTAGAGCGCTGTTCCCCGAGCTAATCCCCGTTCAGCCCGGTCTGGGCGGGCTCGGAGGGGACTGGGTTTGCAGGGGAGCGCCCCGGGGTGCAGCTGGCCCCTGAGCCCCTCTCCCCTCTGCCAGCCCCAAATCCTGCCCGGAGCTGCGCGGCCGGAGCGCTGAGGAGTCCTTTCCCAGCAGCTCTCTCTGCGTATTCCAGCGCATCGCTCTCATCCACGGGCACGGGGCTCTTCTTGCTTTTCAGCCCCTCATCAGTCTCTTCCTTCCACTCCTCACTGGTTTCGGGGCCTTTGCTGCTCTGAAACTCAGCCACTCTCCTTGTCACTGCAATGCCTTTTCAGAAATAGAAATAAAAACCCGACAACTCCTCCGCAGTCCTATAAGGAAAGAAAATACTTCATAATTCAAGGCTGAGAAAAATCCTTCGTGATTTGTTGTTAAGAGAACCCTCTCGGTCTGTCACAGGCACTTGAAAAAAATCTGAATTTAGGTTAAAGTAGTCAAAGGCCGGCGTGGGGATGTGCAGATGGTTCTGCTAACAGCTCAGTTCCTGTTCCATGGCCCGCATTTCCCGGTGCCATCCCATCATAAGTCACTTTAAGCAGTTGCCTACCAGCAAAGCCTCTCTCTGTGTGCTTTTTCTGGTGTAAATCAGCAGAGTTCTGAGGAGGAAATAAAAGCCAGATGATTTACGCTGCCTGAAGACCTAGAAAGTACACGTACATTTTATTCCTCGTAGGTAAAACGAAGCATATGGGACTGCTTTACTTAAATGGATTACCTAATTAATGCAATTGCTAAATCAGTTTAAGTAGCAAGTTGAAAAATTAGACGTTTCTGTGTCGATGTTTCTTGTATTTTGACTTTTTTTTCCTGTTTGAAAAGCAGTTTAAAGCGTTGAGATTCAATTGAAATCTCCATGTCTGTGCATTGTAATCCAGGTCTGAGAGGAATAAAAGTGATAGAAGTCATTACAAGGGAAAACGTGGTAGTATTTCTAAAATGAAATACTGCAATAAAGAGAGTTTTGGGGGCATAAAGTGAGGATTTTGGGGGGAGCCAGAGCTAGAAAAAGGGAACTTTTTTGTCCTTTCATTAATAAAAGCACTCGGTGAGCAACAGGTGAAGGGGAGAGGGTGGAACTGGAGATTTCTGTCTCTGATTTGCATTGCACAGAGCAGAGCTGCAGCAGGAGGACAAAACAGGAACAATTCCGTGTGGGGTTTGGGTATTCCGGGCAGATTGAAACGACGACTTGCTCCTAAAAGGAATTACAAAGGAGTTAAAAAGATTACAAAGGACAAAAGTTGAGCGAAGAGGCAGCTCCTTTGTCGCAGAGGGTAAATCCCATTCAGCAAATCCTGCTAGCAGCCAGAACCCAACAGAAATCCTGATTGCAGCGTGCCCAGAGAGCCTGAAATGTGGAGTATTTCAGGGATGTTTTTAGAGAATGATCCTCGCTATCCTTGCTGCTGGCTGCTCTCACACTATTTCCATTCATTCCTGGAAATCTGTAGGTAAATAACAATGCAAGTTAAATTAGTGAAACACAAGGATTCTTGGAGAGAAAAATAAAATAAAAAAAAATGCATGGAATAGTGGAGTAAGATGGCAAAAGGATATTGGTGTGTTCTTTTTTTTAAGGAAGGAGGAATGGTTTATTTTGGATTAGTATTTGCTGCAGAAATTCTCCCAGGGCCGTTGTACCCTGTGCTGCCCTGCACTGCCGGAATTCCTGGTGCCAAATGTTGCCTTGTAGCCTTCAATGGTTTCTTCATGGCCATTAAAATGTTTTCTCCACGATTATCCGAACACCAGGGGAGAAGAAAGTGCTGTGTGGCTCTGATTTCCATGGCTAAGCAAAATATTTGTTTGTGGCTGGCTTGTACTCAAAATAAAAGAATGGGATGAGCTTTAAGGTCCCTTCCAACCCAAACCATTCCATGATTCTGTGATATTGCATTAACCATTGATCTTCTCTATTTTCTTCTTAAGTCAAGGAAAAAATATTGGTCTAATTTGCCAAATTCCAGGGAGAAAAAAACCTTCTGGAGTGTGTTCTCACAGAAGAAATTTTGTGTAGCCACGAAATTTCTTTTTTGACACACCCTGGTGAAGGGAAGGGGAAAGAGAGACAAATCTTCTGGAGTGTGACTGCCTTTTGTTAAGGAGTTGAAAGGCAAATGCCCGAGCGGGAGCAGGCTGAAATGCATTCTGTAAATTGTGCATCGATTTTCATTTCAGAGCAGCTTTTAATCTCAGTCACAACGAGCAGCTTTGATCTGCTCCAAGACCTGAATTTGGGGGGGGTGGGTTTGCTTATCTTTGCGATTCTGCCTCTGGATTGAGGAATAAATCTGGAAAAAAAAAAAAAAAAAAAAAAAATTGCACACTTTTCACCCAGTTTTGGAGGGTTTTCTCCCTCATTTTGCCGTGGGGGTTTGGTGCAGCCCAGCTCTGGTGCTGGGATCTGCTCTGCCTCTGTCTGAGCAGACTTTGCAGGCAGCAGCTGGAGCTGTCCCGGCACAGCTCACACACAGCAGAGCCCACGGCGGTGACATTTGCCAGGGCCCCCATTCCTCCCATGAGAGTCAGAGATAAAAGGAGCTCCCTAGGTTCCTGAGCTGCTCCTCGTTCTCTGGTTTTCTTAACGCTGAGCTTCTGTCCCTCTTTTTGTGCCGGACCTTTCCTGTGGTTCCTTTGCTATCTGTTACAGAAAGCAGAAGTCCAGCATCTCTTACAATTATTTTCCGATGGATATTGTTTATCCTTCCTTTAGCTGGGGAAGAGTCTTTCATTTTTGCTTCCTTCCCAAGTTCCCAGCTATAATTAGAAGTTCTCTTTCAATCATTACTACAGGAGGCTCAGGAAACTACAGCAGATCCTCCGTGGCCCCAGCTGAGTGTCTAAAGAGGTGCTGGAGTAGCTGTAATTTGTACTTTTGCTGTGCCTCTCAGGATGCTGAAATTGAAACTGGCACTCATGGAATATCACAGGAGGATATTGCTGGCCAAGGATTTCTGCCAGTGGAGTTGCTTCCTTACAGAACAGCAGAATCCAGGAAAAAAAAATAAATTCATGTACGCCCAGGAACTGGAAATCTCTTTGCCTGGCCAGGTTGTGCTCAGGAGCTCTGGCCACTCTGCCCAAAATAGAAAGAGGGAACAAAAGGCACATTAAAGACCATCCAAAGGGAGGAGTTGGGAGCCAGGTCCTGGCAGCTGTGGAGTGCTGGGGGCAGCCGTGGCTGCTGTCACGGTGTCAGCTCTCCCTCTGGGCTGGCAGATGTTTGGGTGAAGTCCCTGGAGCTGATGCTGGCACATTCCAGCACTGCCCCACTGCATCCCAGCACGGGCAGCACCTGGAGCTGCTGCAGAGAGCCCAGAGGAGGCTCCAGGGTGATCCCAGGGATGGAGCAGCTCTGCTGGGAGGAGAGGCTGGGAATGTTCACCTGGAGAGGAGGAGGTTTGGGGTGACCCCAGTGTGCCCTGGAGGAGCCAAGGGGAAAATGAGAGAGAGGATTTGCAAGGGATGGAGGGACAGGACGCAGGGAATGGCTTCAAACAGAAAGAAAATATGTTTAGATTAGAATTTAGGAAAAAATCCTTCCCTGTGAGGGTGCTGAGGCCCTGGCACAGCACGCCCAGAGCAGCTGTGGCTGCCCCTGGATCCCTGGGGAGGTGGGAAACTGGGGGAATTTTGCTGCGAAAAGCCAAGGGGTACCTTTGAAAGCTGGGATCTAAAATTGTTCCTTTTTTGTAATCTCAAAGAATTTCAAACTGAAGGTTTGTACTGTCTGGAAGACGTGCTTCAGTCAGGTTTTTTTGGTATCTGGGGTTTTCTTTCTCTTAGAAGAAAATGTGAAAGGCATAATATTGACTAGACTATTACAATTATAATTTGAAATAATTTCGATTTTGCATTGAAACTGACAATTTCCCCGTTCTAATTCAGCAAGTCGGTGTGAGCCTGTCAGTTTTCCACGGTTCTAATTAAATAGATCTAAATTCATCCCTGAAAGGTGGCGATGACTGACAGGGAAATCAGATCCATATTCCAGTCCAAGCAGGGAAGAGCAGCTGAAGCTCTGGGGGAGCTGTAAATTTACCTCTCGACAAGACCCTTTCTTGTTGGGGTTTCACACCACATCATCTCTGGTTCTGCCTCCCAGCCACAAAACAGATCCGAGCAAGATTATTTTCCTTTTGTCTTGTGTAAATCAGGAGCTGCCTTTTCCTGTCTGTGAATCCCATCCCAGGGGTTTTCCCCTCTACTGTGTCTGATAAAATCACAAAATACACTTTTAAATCAAAGGGGTTTTTTGCATCTGAGGCGTGATGGCCGCGTGTGTACGCGTGGAAGGATTTGTGCGAATTTTTGGGGGAGGAAATGTGATTCTGAGCCACGGTTTGTGGGTAAAGAGGAGAAGTGTGAAATGTAAGGGTAAGAAACCCGGCTGGGATGTGATTTATCAGTATTTAAATCAGGCTTAAAATAACCCACAGGCAAAGGAGAAGTGCAGGTAGGAGCCAGGAAATGGGATCAATCCTGGTGCATTCCATTCTCGGTGTTTCTTTAGCTGTGACAGAGGAGAGGGTGATATATTGATATATTGATATATTGATATATTGATATATAATCATCTCCATTTTTACTGGGGTGGTTTGATTTTGCACATCACCATTTTAATTTGCTGTCCACTGGGCTGAGTAGTGACAAATGGGGCTGGCAGCTGGCTTTGACACTGTGAGGGGATTGTGCAGGGGGTAAAATTCACACTGACTTCAGTGAGGGGTGGCCGGGGAGCCAAAATCAGCCGTGGGGGATGAGCAGCAGCACTGAGGTTCCCAAGTTTGCTCTTCCCCCTGTCAGGAGCAGCTCGGCAAAGGCCAAGCAGCCACGACTGATGGTGCCACGTTGCTGAGGGATAATTTGGGATAATTCCCTTTCTCCCTGAGTTCCAGGGGGTGCCAGGGCGGGTTCTGGTGGGATAATTCCCTTTCTCCCTGTGTTGCAGGGGGTGCCAGGAAGGGTTCTGATGGCACAATTCCCTTTCTCCCTGTGTTGCAGGGGGTGCCAGGGTGGGTTCTGATGGCACAATTCCCTTTCTCCCTGTGTTGCAGGGGATGCCAGGAAGGGTTCCAATGGGATAATTCCCTTTCTCCCTGTGTTGCAGGGGATGCCAGGGTGGGTTCTGATGGCACAATTCCCTTTCTCCCTGTGTTGCAGGGGATGCCAAGGCGGCTGCCGCCCGGGATAACGGCGCCGTGTGCTCGGCGGAGCGGAGCCCCGGTGCCCGGGCGGGCGGGCAGAGCTGCGGGAGCGCTGCCAGCGGGGCTGTGCCAGCTGCCAGGCCCCGCTCCCTGCTGGCCTTTCCCTGGGCTGTGCCAGGGCGTTCCGAGGAGCCGGCGGCGCCTCCGGCCCCGGCACAGGGCGCCCTTGATGGCCGCGGGCTGAACAAAGGCCCGAGTGAGGGCGCGGAGGAGGAAAGCCATAAAAGCCTGGGCCAGGCCGCGCTGCACGACATCGAGCTCGCGGGGACACCTGAGGGACGGGATGCGGCCGCCCCAAAGGCCAAAGAAGTGACGCTCTTCGACAGGATCTTCAAGCTGGAGAAGGGCAAGGGAAGGGCACGAGGCGACCCTGAGGAGGGAAGGCGGGGACAGGACGTTCCCAACGGGAGCACCGCGGCCGGCGCGCCCAGCGGGGTCCTGCCGGGCAAGGCAAGTGCTGCCATTAAATACCCATTAAATACCCATTAAACACCCATTAAACATCGTTTCATGCCCGCTAACGGAGCCTCTGGGAACGGTGCCAGAGCGGGATAACGTGGGACCCTAAACCCCTGCCATGACCCGACAGGATAACTCCGCGTAGGGGTGGGAGGAAATCACTGTGTAAAATGACCCCAGAGGCGGCTGGACAGAGGTGTGGAAGGTGAACCTGTGGCCAAGGAGTGAAGCTCTGTCTCATGGCTCCATCCCGACCTCCAGTTTAATTTCATTTATAATTCCCTGAAAGGGCTGGGCAACACAGCTCCCACTGCCAGGAGGAACAGCTGCCTGCTGCAGATGAAAGCAAAAATACCTGAAACTAAAACTCTTTGTGCTTTAGGACCTCGGAGCTTGACACGGGGTGGTTTTCTAAAAGATCTTTGGTGTGTTTGGTGCCATTCTTAAAATAGTCCTGCTTCTATAGCAGCAGATGCTGGATACCCTATCCATCAAAATAGGGAAAAGAATATTCCAGAAAAGGAATGTTATGCAGCAATGATTTTTGTACTCCAGCTTATTGTGATGTTTTAGTCAAGGAAAGGGGTTCATGAGAAAGGATTTTACAGGATGAGGATGTGATATAAGAAATATGGATCTTAACTGAAAGGGCACGCTGGTCAAAGGAGCTGAAAGTTAATATGAATTTAGATTTTGCTCTTCCTGCTGAGTCTGACCTCAGCAAGGGTATTGTAAAATTATTTTTTGGGGAATTGACAACAGAAAAAGCCCATCCTCTGAAAGGGAATAATGGTGTAACTCTGAGCTCTGCTGGAGAGATGGAATACAGGAACTGGTGATCAAATTGAAACCCTGCCTATTGTCAGGAACAGGAGGGGAAAACCAATGTGTAAATACCATTTTAATAACTGCTTTTATTGGCCAATTCAGGCTTACAAATAAAACTGTGGTCACTGATGCCCTGGGTAGTGTTGAAGTTAACTCATGAGATACTCACTGCTTACACTGCCAGCATTCCAAGGTGCCCCAATATTCTTTTATTTTCAATCTTTTTCTTATCTGTCTTAGACCTTCTCAAATTTGAAGATCACGTTTCTTGTAGACATTTACCCCTTGGAATATTTTCCTGGGGGTTCATTTTTAAGAAAAAAATACAGTCTCGTTTTTCAGCCCTGCCCTTCAGGGGCGCTCCCATCGCTGGTGTTTTAGATTAAAGAATCCATAAAGGCATTCAGCACCTAAGCAGAACAGGGAGGATCATTTGAAATGAATCCCCTGTTCAGGGCACACTGGCACTTCTGTGTTCAACCTCTTAGAATGGAGCTTTTCAACACCCCGAATTCCTGCAGATATTTTTGACTGTCACACACAGCGACTCTTCCCCGTGGCTTGCAGGAATTGTCTCTTTTCCCACCAAATGCCAAATTCTCGTTTCCTATTTCGCTGTCGCTGCAGCGACACTGCTTTCATTTACAGAGGGGGAAAGGAAACAGCTGGTGCTGCTGAAGGAGGCTGTGAAAGTCTAAGGAAAGAGCAATTTGGAACAGTTTTAACTAAAATTCAGAGTTAAACCTTGCTGGCAGCCAACAGTCCTTTTGAAAGCTCAGGTGAAGCAGTGCTGTACGAGCATGAGCAGGGACAGAAGGGAATTGAAACATTCTCCCAAACAGGGAAGCACTGCTCATCCAGATCAGGCTTTATTAGATCAATAACACCTGGATTAATTCTTTCCTACTGCTTTGCAGTTCTGCTCCAGGTTCCTGGAGGTTCCTGGTGGGAATCACCTGGGAATCCCAGGCACTGCTGAGCCATGGGTGGTGTTGGGTCTGTCTGGGAGTGTCTGCAGGATCCCAGCCGCTTTTGGGAACCCAGGAACACTCCTGGGGACAGGCCTGGGTATCAAAAATACCTCTGCATCTCTTAGGTGTGTGCTTAAAGCTGCACCGTGGAAATCTTTGAGGAGAAAATCAGGGCTCGCTGTAAGTAAATGACAGATCTGGATCACAGGGAGAGGAATTTTAACCTTATGCGCTTTTTTTCTTTTTTTTTTTTTTTTGGGCTAGGATTTTTTGTCTTTGGTTCTTCAGACACGGAAATGAGTTTATGGTGGGGGCAGAGAGGAGTTAAGCACCTTTTCTGGGGAAAACACATCGGCTAAACGCTGCATTGTGTTGCCAGATTTAACTCAATCCCTAAAACAAAGGCTGCGGCTCTGCCTTGCAGCACAGTCGCCTTCTGTTCCCGCTGAAGTTCCAATTCTCCCGTTGGATGGGAGAATGACCAAGCCTAATTTAATTACTGTTACTGTAGGAACTACAAACTGTTACCAAATAATGGTACTAAAAATCAAGATATCGCTGCCAACAGCTCCTTTGTTTTTTCTCTCTCT
>JANEHK010002005.1:0-10673 GCA_025960845.1 Tachycineta bicolor
AAGTGACTCCACCATTGAGCGCTGCTGTGCCGGACATGCTGGAACTCCAGTACGAGCTGGAGTCCAAAGCAGCAACATAGTACACCACAACTGACATTGCTAACACATTTTTCTCCATTCCTCTGGCTACAGAATGCAGGCCTCAGTTTGCTTTCTCCTGGAGGGGCGTGCAGTACACCTGGAACCGACTGCCCCAAGGGTGGAAACACAGCCCCACCATCTGCCATGGACTGATCCAAACAGCATTAGAAAAGGGTGAGGCTCCAGAACATCTACAGTACATTGACGACATCATTGTGTGGGGAAACACAGCAATAGAAGTGTTTGAGAAAAGAGAAAAAATCATCCAGATTCTCCTGAAAGCTAGCTTTGCTCTCAAGAAGAGCAAAGTTAAAAGACCTGCTCGAGAGATCTAGTTTCTAGGAATAAAGTAGCAAGATGGAAGGCGTCAGATTCCCACAGACGTCATCAACAAGATCACAGCAATGTGTCCACCAACCAACAAAAAAGAAACACAAGCTTTCCTAAGCGCCATAAGTTTCTAGAGGATGCACATTCCTGAGTACAGCCAGATTGTGAGCCCTCTCTACCTGGTCACCCGCAAGAAGAAAAATTTCCACTGGGGCCCTGAACAGCAACAAGCCTTTGCCCAGATCAAGCAGGAGATCGCTCATGCAGTAGCCCTTAGCCCAGTCAAGACGAGACCTGATGTGAAAAACGTGATCTACTCAGCAGCCGAGAACAATAGCCTGTCCTAGAGCTTTTAGCAGAAAGTGCCTAGAGAGACTCGAGGCCGACCACTGAGATTCTAGAGCCGAAGCTACAGAAAGTCCGAAGCCAACTACACTCCAACAGAGAAGGAAATCTTAGACGCCTATAAAAGAATTCAAGCCGCCTCAGAAGTAGTAAGCACTGAAACACAACTCCTGCTGGCACCTCGTCTACCAGTGCTGGGATAGATGTTCAAAGCAGAAGTTCCCTCTACCCACCATGCCACCAACGCCACATAGAGTAAATTGATTGCCCTCATCACTCAGCGGACCCGCATTAGAAACCCAAATCGCCCTAGAATTCTAGAAATAATTACAAACTAGCCAGAAGGTAAAAACTTTAGTCTCATGGATAAAGAAGAGCAAGAACAAGTGACACATGCCGAAAAAGCTCCACCATACAACCAACTGCCAGCAGAAGAAACACGCTATGCTCTTTTAACTGATGGGTCCTGCCGCATCGTTGAGATGAAACGAAAGTAGAAAACAGCCGTATAAAGCCCCACACGACAAGTTGCACAAGCCACTGAAAGAGAAGGTGGGTCAAGCCAACTTGCTGAACTCAAAGCTGTTCAACTGGCCCTGGACATTGCTGAAAGAGAAAAGTGGCCAAAGCTCTACCTCTACACTGATTCGTGGATGGTGGCCAATGCTCTGTGGGGTTGGCTGGACAAGTGGAAAAAGGCCAATTGGCAGCATAAAGGAAAGCCAATCTGGGCTGCAGATGAGTGGAAAGACATTGCCACTTGGGTAGAGAAGCTACCTGTCAAAGTCCGTCATGTAGATGCCCATGTCCCCAAGAGTCGGGCTAATGAGGAGCACCTCAACAACCAGCAGGTAGATCAAACTGCAAAGATAGAGGTGTCAAAGATAGACTTAGATTGGCAACACAAGGGAGAGTTGTTCCTAGCTCGATGGGCCCATGATGCCTCAGGTCACCAGGGCAGAGATGCCACCTATAAGTGGGCACGAGACCAAGGGGTGGATCTAACCATGGACAGTATTTCTCAGGTTATCCATGACTGTGAGACGTGTGCTGCCATCAAGCAGGCCAAGCAGGTAAAGCCCCTATAGTATGGCAGGTGATGGTCCAAGTATAAGTACAGGGAAGCCTGGCAGATTGACATCATCCTTCCCCAAACCCGCCAAAGCAAGCGCTATGTGCAGACCATAGTAGAAGCCACAACTGGGTGGCTAGAGACCTACACTGTGGCTCATGCTACTGCCCGAAACACCATTCTAAGCCTTGAAAAGCAAGTTCTTTAGAAGCATAGTACCCCTGAGAAGATTGAGTCAAACAATAGAACTCATTTCAAGAACAGCCTCATCAACAACTGGGCTAGAAAACATAGCATTGAGTAAGTGTACCATATCCCCTATCATGCACCAGCTTCAGGGAAGGTAAAAAAATACAATAGACTGCTAAAAACTACCCTGAAAACACTGGGTAGGAGATCATTCAAAAATTAGAAGCAGCATCTAGCAACGGCCACCTGGTTAGTTAACACCCGAAGTTCCACCAACCAAGTAGGCCCTGCCCAATCTGAGCCCCTATATACAGTAAATAAAGTCCCAGTAGTACATGTAAGAAGTTTGTTAAGGAAGACAGTTTAGATCAATTCTGCTTCAAGTACAGAAGATCCCATCCATGGGATTGTCTTTGCTCAAGGACCAAGCTGCACATAGTGAGTAATGCAGAAAATGAAGCCACACTATGTGTACCCCAGGGAGATTTGATTGTTAGGTGATAAGAGTGTGTAATTAGCGCTGTATGCTGAATGGTACTGCCACTGTATGTAGCTGTATATTGCATATTGTTCTTATATAGATATATGTGTGTGTAGACCGAGAGTATATATTAGTTTTAGTAAATTGACAATATGAGGATAAGGAGTAGAATGTCCTAGGGTAACTTTATGATGCTTGTATCCCCAATCGTCTGTTCTGTTTCTGCTGTATATTGAGTCCTGTGCCTTTTAGACTCGTTCTAAGAGCAAGGAGAAGCGCAGAGTTTGTTTTGAGAAAACTTCCTGACTCCTCCACATTCTTCTGCAGATGGTGTTCGGCGGAAGCTTGGAGAGACTGCAGGACAGAGATCTTTTTGCTTTTAGTTAGTTTCAGCTAGCTGGGGCAGAGAAGTTCCCCGGACTGTTTTTTTTTTTTTCCTTTTTCTTGGAACTGTTTAAACCTGCTCTGGAGTGAAAACCCAGGGAAGCACTGGGAGCTGCACCTGCGGCCCACTGGGGCCTGGACCTGGGAATTTTCCAGCAGCGCCAGAGGGACTAGGACTAAGGACAGACAGAGAGAGAGCCGAGCTCCACGCATGGCAAGGACATTCTCAATTTGCCATCTCACTCCAGAAGGAGAGGTTTTATTGTTTCATATTATTCATTCTTTATACTTGTATGCACTTTTTTTGTTTAGTAAAATAGTTTTTTCCACTTTTCTCCACAAAGGTTTTTTTTTTTCCGGACTAGTTGGAGGGAGAGGGCACATAGGTTTGCCTCTCAGAGGGATCCTATATTTGGGTTTTCCCCCAAATTTGTCTCCAAACCAAGACAACACCCTAGCATAAGAATCTCAGAAATGACTGCTAGAAGCAGAGAAATGGTGCAGGAGCATGTTTGTTTGCTAGAACAAATGAAAAACACACATATGCGGTGCACAGTGCAAATCGATGAAAAGAAGCATACCCAGCGAGATCTGTGCGAGCTGTTCTCGCAAAAAAAGAGCTTGTTCAACTTTACAGCTTGTAACATGAAAACAAAGGATGCAGAAAGCATCTCACATGCTATGCTTGTTGCAAACATGGATAAGGGACACCCTAGCATCAGAATCTCAGAAATCACAGCTAGAAGCAGAGAAATGCTGCATACATGCTGTACTTGTTGCAAACATGGAAAACAGACACCCTAGCATCAGAATCTCAGAAATCACTGACAGAAGCAGAGAAATGTAACACAAGCATGTTCGCTTGCTAGAAAAAGTGAAAAACACACATATGCTGTGCACAATGCAAAACCGATGAAAAGAAGCATACACAGCGAGAGCTGTGGGCACTGTTCTCGCCAAGCAGAGCTAGTTATACTTTGCAGCTTGTAACATGAAAATAAAGCAAGCACCGAGCAACCCACATGCTGTACTTGTTGCAAACATGTAAAGCAGTCACCCTAGGAGCAGAATCTCAGAAATCACTGAGAGAAGCAGAGACATGCTGCAGGAGCTTGTTTGCTTGCTGGAACAAGTGAAAAACACACATATGCTGTGCACAGTGCAAACCGATGAAAAGAAGCATACACGGCGAGGTCTGTGCGCGCTGTTGTCGAAAAATAGAGCTTGTTCAAATTTACAGCTTGTGACATGAGAACAAAGCAAGCAGAGAGCAGCCCACATGCTGTACTTGTTGCAAACATGGAAAACAGACAGCCTAGCATCAGAATCTCAGAAATCACTGATGGGTACAGAGAAATGCTGCATACATGCTGTATTTGGTGCAAACGTGGAAAACAGACACCCTTGAATCAGAATCTCAGAAATCACTGATAGAAGCAGAGAAATGCTGCATACATGCTGTACTTGCTGAAAACATGGAAAACAGACACCCTTGAATCAGAATCTCAGAAATCACTGCTAGAAGAAGAGAAATGCTGCAGGAGCATGTTTGCTTGCTAGAACAAGTGAAAAACACACATATGCTGTGCACAGTACAAACCGATGAAAAGAAGCATACACAGCGAGAGCTGTGCGCATTGTTCTCGCAAAGCAGGGCTATTTCAAATTTACAGCTTGTGACATGAGAACAAAGCAAGCAGAGAGCAGCCCACATGCTGTACTTGTTGCAAACATGGAAGACAGTCTGGCATCAGGATCTCTGAAATCACTGCTAGAAGGAGAGAAATGCTGCATACATGCTGTACTTGTTGCAAACATGGAAAACAGACACCCTTGAATCAGAATCTCAGAAATCACAGATAGAAGCAGAGAAATGCTGCATACATGCTGTACTTGTTGCAAACATGTAAAACAGGCGGCCGAGCATCAGAATCTCAGAAATAACTGATAGATACAGAGAAATGCTACACACATGCTGTACTTGTTGCAAACATGGAAAACAGACACCCTAGCATCAGAATCTCAAAAATCACTGCAAGAAGCAGAGAAATGCTGCAGGAGCATGTTTGCTTGCTAGAACAAATGAAAAACTCACATATGATGGGCAAACTGCAAACCGATGAAAAAAAACATACAAAGCGAGATCCTTGCGCGCTGTCCTCGCAAAGTAGAGCATGTTCAACTTTAAACCTTGTAACATGAAAGCAAAGCATGCAGAGAGCAACCCACATGCTGTACTTGTTGCAAACATGGAAAACAGACAGACTAGTATCAGAATCTCAGAAATCGCTGATAGATACAGAGAAATGCTGCATACATGCTGTACTTGTTGCAAACATGTAAAGCAGACAGGCTAGCATTGGAATCTCAGAAATCACTGTTAGAAGCAGAGAAATGCTGCAGGAGCATGTTTGCTTCCTAGAACAAGTGAAAAACACACATCTGCTGTGCACAGCGCAAACCAACGAAAAGAAGCATACACAGCGAGAGCTCTGCGCGCTGTTCTCGAAAAATAGAGCTTTTCAACTTTACAGCTTGTAACATGAAAACAAAGCAAGCATAGAGCAACCCACATACTGTGCTTGTTTCAAACATGGAAAAGGGACACCCTAGAATCAGAATCTGAGAAATCACTGATAGAAGCTGAGAAATGCTTCATACATGCTTTACTTGTTGCAGACATGGAAACTAGACACCCTAGCATCAGAATCTCAGAAATCACTGATACATACAGAGAAATGCTGCATACATGCTGTACTTGTTGCAAACAAGGAAAACAGATACCCTAGGATCAGAATCTCAGAAATCACTGATAGAAGCAGTGAAATGCTGCAGGAGCATGTTTGCTTACTAGAACAAGCGAAAAACACACATGTCCTCTGCAGAGTGCAAACCGATGAAGAGAAGCATACATATAGAGAGCCCTGCGCACTGTTGTCGTAAAGTTGAGCTTGTTCAACTTTACAACTTGTAATAAGAAAAGAAAGCAAGCAGAGAGCAACCCACATGCTGTACTTGTTGCAAACATGGAAAACAGACAGCCTAGCATCAGAATCTCAGAAATCACTGCTAGAAGCAGAGAAATGCTGCATACATGTTGTACTTGTTGCAAGCATGGAAAACAGATACCCTAGCACGAGAATCTCAGAAATCATTGATAGGTACACAGAAAAGCAGTATACATGCTGTACTTGTGGAAAACATGGAAAACAGAAAGACTAGCATCAGAATCTCCAAAATCACTGATAGAAGCAGAGAAAGGCTCCAGGAGCATGTTTGCTTGCTAGAACAATTGAAAAGCACACATATGGTGCGCAGAGTGCAAACCGATGAAAAGAAGCATACACAGGGAGAGCTGTGCGCCCTGTTCTCGCAAAGTAAAGCTTGTTGAACTTTTCAGCTTGTAACAAGAAAACAAAGCAAGCAGAGAGCAACCTACATGCTGTACTTGTTGCAAACATGGAAAACTGACACCCTAGCATCAGAATCTCAGACACCACTGCTAGAAGCAGAGAAATGCTGCATACATTCTGTACTTCTTGCAAACGTGGAAAACAGACACCCTTGAACCAGAATCTCACGAATCACTGATAGAAGCAGAGAAATGCTGCATACATGGTGTGCTTGTTGCAAACATATAAAACAGGCAGCCTAGTATCAGAATCTCAGAAATCACTGATAGAATCAGAGAAATGCTGCTGGAGCATGTTTGCTTGCTAGAACAAATGAAAAACCCACATATGCTGTGCCCAGTGCAAACCGATGCAAAGAAGCATACACAGCGAGAGCTGTGCGCACTGTTCTCGCAAAGTAGGGCTTGTTCTACTTTACAGCTTGTAACATGAAAACTAAGCAAGCAGAGAGCAACCCACATGCTGTATTTGCTGCAAACGTGGAAAACAGACACCCTTGAATCCGAATCTCAGCTATCACTACTAGAAGCAGAGAATTGCTGCATACATGCTGTACTTGCTGCAAACATGGAAAACAGACACCCTAGCATCAGATTCTCAAAAATCACTGCAAGTAGCAGAGAAATGCTGCAGGAGCATGTTTGCTTGCTCGAACAATAGCAAAACACACATATGCTGTGCACTGTGCAAACCGATGAAGAGAAGTGTACACAGCGAGAGCTGTGCGCAGTGTTCTCGCAAAGTAGGGCTTGTTCAAATTTACAGCTTGTAACATGAGAACAAAGCAAGCAGAGAGCAAACCACATGCTGTACTTTTTGCAAACATGGAAAACGGACAGACTAGCATCAGAATCTCAGAAATCACTGATAGTCGCAGAGAAATGCTGCATACATGCTGTACTTGTTGCAAACATGGAAAACCGACAGCCTAGCATCGGAATCTCAGAAATCATTGATAGGTACACAGAAAACCCGCATACATTCTGTACTTGTGGCAAACATGGAAAACAGAAAGACTAGCATCAGAATTTCAGAAATTACTGATAGATACAGAAAAATGCTGCATATATGCTGTACTTGTTGCAAACATGCAAAAGAGACACCCGCCCATCAGAATCTCAGAAATCACTGATAGAAGGAGGGAAATGCTGCATACATGGTATACTTGTTGCAAACATGGAAAACAGACACTCTAGCATCTGAATCTCAGAAATCACTGATAGAAGCAGAGAAATGCTGCAGGAGCATGTTTGCTTGCTGGAACAAGTGAAAAACACACATATGCTGTGCACAGTGCAAACCGATGAAAAGAAGCATACACACCGAGAGCTGTGCGCACTGTTCTCGCAAAGTAGGGCTTGTTCTACATTTACAGCTTGTAACATGAAAACAAAGCAAGCAGAGATCAAGCCACATGGGGGGCTTGTTGCAAACATGGAAAAGGGGCACCCTTGTTGCTGTGTCCGTCCTCCCACGTACAGCGCCCACAGGCTAGCTCAGTTAGGCACTGCAGCAGCGGAGAAGGGTCAGGGCAGCACTTCGGACGAGCCGCCTCCTCCCCGGTGGGATCCTAATTCCCCCGCAGCAGCAGCGAGTGGACCGATGTAGAACGCAACCGCGGTGGCCGAAGAAATGGCAACTCCTCCAAGCAGGGCAAAACAGCGTTTATTGCAGGGAGATAGAGCACGGAGCTCAGCACCCCCTGATCCCCTGCCCAGAAGAGCAGGGATCAAAGCTTGACAGGCACTTATAAACAGGGGAGGGCTGACAACAGGTCAGCCAACCAGGGAACACAGGGGTGGTAACAGGGGTGTCAACCTTGGAACCATTAACGAATCACAGGGGGGTAGGAGGGGATTCCCCGGGCACCAGCCTATCACTCGATGCCTCTCCTGGATCTTTCCAGAATCCAAGGAAGGATCTCGAAGCGACAGACAGGGCGACCACGAGGAGAGAGGGGGGAAGCTGAGAGGGACAGCTGCAGGGAAGAAATGATTGACAGAAAACGTCTACTTATACAACTAACTCATAAGGGGGAAAACTATTAAAAAACACAGGGGGGGGTACAAGGAACAAACCATTACAAAAAACCCAATATAAATTATATTAAATAAATAAAAACAAAATGCACACCACCACACACCCTAGCATCAGAATCTCAGAAATCACTGCTACAAGCAGAGAAATGCTGCATACATGCTGTACTTGTTGCAAACATGGAAAACAGACACCCTAGTACCAGAATCTCAGAAATCACTGATAGATACAGAGAAATGCTGCAGGAGCGTGTTTGCTTGCTAGAACAAATGAAAAACACACATATGCTGTGCCCAGTGCAAACCGATGAAAAGAAGCATACACAGCGAGAGCTGTGCGCATTGTTCCCGCAAAGTAGGGCTTGTTCTACTATACAGCTTGTAACATGAAAACAAAGCAAGCAGAGAGCAGCCCACATGCTGTACTTGTTGCAAACATGTAAAGCAGACAAGCTAGCATTAGAATCTCATAAATCACTGATAGATACAGAGAAATGCTGCATACATGCTGTACTCAATGCAAATATGGAAAAGAGACACCTTTCCTAGGGTAACTTTATAATGCTTGTATCCCCAATCGTCTGTTCTGTTTTTGCTGTCTATTGAGTCCTGTGCCTTTAAGACTGCTTCTAAGAGCAAGGAGAAACGCCGAGTTTGTTTTGAGAAAACTGCCTGACTCCTCCATATTCTTCTGCGGACGGTGTGTGTTTGGCGGAGGCTTGGAGAGACTGCAGGACAGAGATCTTTTTGCTTTTAGTTAGTTTCAGCTAGCTAGGGCAGAGAAGTTCCCTGGATTGTTTTTTTTTTTTTCTTTCCTTTTTCTTGGAACTGTTTAAACCTGCTCTGGACTGAAAATCCAGGGGAGCACTGGGGGCTGCACCTGCGGCCCACTGGGGCCTGGACCTGGGAATTTTCCAGCACTGCCGGAGGGACTGGGACTGAGAAGAAACGGAGAGAGAGCCGAGATACACCCACGGCAAGGACTTTCTCAATTTGCCATCTCACTCCAGAAGGAGAGGTTTTATTGATTCATATTATTCATTCTTTATACTTGTATGCACTTTAGTTGTTTAGTAAAATAGCTTTTTCTACTTTTCTCCACAAAGGTTTTTTTTCCTAGACTGGTTGGAGGGAGGGGCCACTTGAGTTTGCCTCCCAGAGGGATCCTATATTTGGGTTTTCCCCCAAATTTGTCTCCAAACCAGGACATACTGTTAATTGGCGCCCAACGTGGGGAAGGAGAGAGTGGAAAAAACTTTTACTGGTTATTATTAACTGCATTTTTTGTTGTCCTTTAGGTAGGGATTAAACAGACAATGGCCATGTTGCTTCTTGAAGTCCTAACGTCCCTTAGAATAGAGTCTTTTCTGCATTTCTGTTCCCTAGGCTTTTTTGAAGTCTTAATACCTTTCTAGTCTCTAGGTTTTTTTTCCTACCCAGAAATAGCTCCAATATTGTCCTTAACATACAGCTTTTACACTAGGGATGCACAAATTAGAATAGTTATTTTGCTGGATTCAGTGATTATGGTTTACAAGAAGCTTATAAAGGTACTAGAGTTTGTTCTGAGTATGTGCAGTTTATGGTTTTTTCGTCCTACCCTGCGTCCTAGTTCCAGTAGCATGCTTTGGGGATTTATCAATAATTGCACCCAGTTTGTTAAAGGAGGAGTAGGGAATGAGGCTTTTCAGCCTCTTTGTTACTTCTTCTCTTTTGAGTTAGTTACATCACTTTTGGAGAATGTTCAGGGTCTTTTGAATGTTAAAGACCCTACCTCCCTCATATTTCACCTCGTGACTTTCCTCTATATGGCTTATAGCTTGTCTAGAATGAGTCACACACTGCTAAACACTGTAGAGCAGCAGATAGAGGCAAGGGAGCAGGGAGATAAATCAGTCACTCAGGCTGCAGCCAACCCCACAGCTGTTCAGGATGCAGCTAAACCAGACAGTGAGGCTTTTGACACCGGCAGCTGCTGCAGTAAAGAATGGAAAGAAGCACACGGACAAAACCGATCGGCCAGTAGAGGATGATTCAGGTGAAGGATCCTCAGTGCCTCCTGACACCCAGTCAGGAGTCAAACCAACTGACATGCAATCAGAAGCTGAAGCAACTGATGATACACAGTCAGAAGCTGAACCAACTGATACGAAATTGGAAGCCCAAGCAACTGGTACAGGATCGGGAGTCCAACCAACTAGCACACCATCAGAAGCCCAACCAGCTGCTACAACATCAGGAGCCCAACCAACTGCTACAAGATCAAGAGATACTATTGAGTACTTTTCCCTGAAGGACCTTCGTGGCCTAAGAAAAGATTATACTCGACGACCTGATGAATC
>JANEHK010002006.1:0-10671 GCA_025960845.1 Tachycineta bicolor
GCTGTGCCAGGGAGCTGGGGCTGATCCCTGTCCCAGGAATGTGCCCAGGGCTGTGCCAGGGGAAACCAACAGACCTTACCAGGGAATGTGTGCTCAGCACCTGGAAACTGGAAATTCTCTGCTCCGGACCACGCCAGTGTTTCATTTCCAGGCAGGAATTCCGTCCCTGGTTTCCCGGTAAGGGCTGTGCACACGCCCACCGCGGTTTCGCGGGGTATAGAGGTGTTTTTTGGGCAGTACTGCGGCGTTCTCTGGGAGTTTTCTCCTGGTGTGAAATGAACGTTCCCCTCTCTCCGCGTTTGCTGGTCCCCACGGATTCCCTGCTGCACTGGAGGGATCCGTTTGGTTCCTGCCCCTGGGGCGTGGGGCAGAAGGAGCTGCAGAGCCGGGACAGGGAAGGTCGGTGCGGAGTTTGGGAAGGGAGCAGTGCGATCCTTGGATCCCAGGAATTCGGGATGGAAGCCTCTGCGCGCTGGGTGCTGTCCCCTCACTCCTGCCGCAGGCTCTGCGCTCCGGCATCGCCTCAGTGGGGAAATGTGGGTGAACTTTAGCCCGAGGGAGAGAGCTGGTCCCTGCTTCTGGTCTGGGAGTGAAGAGCAGCCCGTTCACAGCTGGCATTGTGAGCGCAGCCCTGCCAGGAGCGGGGCTTTGGTGGGCCAAGCACACCCTGCTGCGTTGTTTGGGTGATTACGATTGTGTTTTGGAATTTTGCTAATAATTGTAATTGCAGCAGCGCACAGACAATGGAGTGATTATTTCAGACCGTCAGGCAGGCGAAGCTGCTCGGGGCTGGGTTTCCCTGTCCGGCAGCCCGTGCAATTCCATCCCAAAAAGCGCCTGAAGCACCCGGTCAGGGGATGGCCCCACCTCACCGAGCCCAGGGCTGAAGGGGCTCAGTCCCGGCTTGGACCGCTTGAATTCCAGAGGCTCCTGAAGCAGAAAGAGCCTTTGTTTTCCACCTGGGCCCCAGGCTGTGCCCGGCTTCCCCTGGAGAACCAGCTCAGGTCATGGATCACAGCCCCACGCTGCCTTTGCTGAGTCCCGGCAAATTAAATTAAATTAAATTAAATTAAATTAAATTAAATTAAATCCTGGGATATCCTGAGCTGGGACATTGATCCAGCTCCCACTCAAACACCCAGCAGTCCCACCCTGGGCAGCGCCTGAACCCTCTGGGGATGAACCTTTCCTGATCCCTGATCCTGGTCAAAGCCAGCACGATGCTCAGCATTCCAGCGCTCCTGCTGGAAGCACAAGCTCCGTTTTGGAAACCCAGCATCAATCCAAGTGTGTCATTCCCGTGCTGGCTCCCAGCAGAATCCCTGTGGATTCTCTCAGGGACTCTCTCAGGACAAGGGTTCAGGTTTGGGTGTCACATTCCTACGTCTGAAGAATATTCCCGCTTTCATTGACTGCCTGAAACTTCTGCTCATAATCTGGAAAGACTTTTGCCAGTCTTTTGGAACAGTTTGCTGATTTCTCCCTATGTAACTGGCCATGGTGTGACCAGGTTAAATTGCACCAAGATCATTCCCAAAGGTGATGATAATTCCCAAAGGTGATGATAATTCCCAAAGGTGATGATAACTGACCCAGGATCTTGCAGGTCTGGCTGGCAATCAGCCCGTTGGCCCCCCAGGCCCTGAAGCTCAGGGTGCTGGGATCTGCGCCTTTGAAATCAAAGCTTTGCAGTGCCAGAAATGTCATTCGAGTCTCCTCTTTTCTGGTATTTTCTTCGGGAAAGAATTCCATTCAAACAGAAATGTTCCAGAGAACAAGAACGAAATGTCATCTTTTATATCTTTAAAGCCCTATATTGTGAGCTTGTAATACAGCCAGCACAACCCTTCAGAGCCAGAAAGTTGCTGCACATCAGGACTTTGCCAGGGAACATTGTATTTCGTCTTCCCTAAATGTCACCCTTTGTGCACTCGCCCCGGACTGAGGGTGGAAACGTGAAAGGGCTGAATTAATATTTCATCTGATGTTCCTGGTAATTACAATCAGGATTAATTCCTTCAGTCTGAGAGCAGATTCTGGGCATTGTGAGGAGGGTAAATTATTGATTTGAGTGGCAGAAGGAGCGTGGCTGAGCCACTCTGCTGCAGGGTGTCCGGGGAGGGAGCGCTGAGGGAAGAGAGCCCCAGCACGAGGGAGTCACGGAACCCCAGACTGGGTTGGGCTGGGAGGGACCTCAGAGCCCACCCAGTGCCACCCATGGGACACCTCCCACTGTCCCAGGCTGCTCCACCTGGCCTTGGGCACTGCAGGGATCCAGGGACAGCCACAGCTGCTCTGGGAATTCTGTGCCAGGGCCTCAACGCCCTGCCAGGGCAGGATTTATCCCTGATCTCCTGCAGCTTGGGGCCGTTTCCCCTCCTGGTCCTGCAAGGGCCCCAAGCTCAGAGCTGCCCCCAGCCCAGCTGGATCCTCCCCTCGCACCCTCTGCTGCTCCCCAGAGCCCTTTGGAGCTCGGCCCCTCTTCCCAGCCCTCCATCCCCCCTGGATCTGCCTCCAGAACCTCCCAGGGCAGGGCAGAGCGGGTGACAGGAGCGCAGCCCTGGGGACAGTGCCCTGGCTGTCCCAGGGTCCTTTCCCTGGCCAGCCTGGCAGTGGCACACCTGCAGGAGCCTTGGGACATCCCTGAGCACCGAGCGGAGAACGCAGGAAATCCTCCTTCTGCCCCAAACCTGCCCTGCTCCGGGCACAGCTGCTGGGCTGCAGCTCCTCTGGGAAAGGCGGAATGGGAAACGCAGCCGTTAGCAGGGAAATTTCAATTCTGCCAGGGCTAGAAAGCGGCATTAGTCTGTAATTAAAAAGTTATTGGAAACCTCCACGAGGCTCCAGTTGCGTTTAACGACGGCGGCTCTCTGTCCGTGGTCGGGCACGAGCGTTACAGAGTCAAACCTGGTTGCACCTGCTTAAACCTGGGTGCAATTAGCACCTGCCCAGAAGTGGAAAGTCTACAAAACTGGAATATTTCTATTTTATGGACCGAAGTTCTTCTGCTTCAAACCAGGAGATGACCCAACTTGTAGAGGCCTGCAAAAATAATTTTAAAAAAGCAATTATGCTTTTGAAACCAATAATGAAACCCACACTTGCTGAGTGTAAACCCAAATACACAGAATTTAGTGGGAGAAATTTTTATTTATTTATTCCTAATCAGCATTGCAGAGATGTTAGAAAAAAAAAAAAAAAAAAAAAACAAAAACCTGTCAAAACCTTTTCCATGGCAGATCTGTGAAAAGCTTTACAAAATTCAGTTATATGTGTGTAAACACTATAAAATCAATGGGACTGTTTAGAAAATCAGAGGTACCATTGTGAGAGCAAAAAAACTAATCAGGAGTAAAACCTTTTGTTTAGTTTGGATTAGAGAATACAGCCGGTGTGCTGGGGTTTGCATTTGTATTTTTATGCACCTTTACAGCACTTTCCTGCCGTGGCTTTCCAAGGTACAGAACGGGAAATGGGACTGGGACTTGGGACTGGTGGGAAGGGCAGAGTTTGGGATGTGTTTGGGGCAGCAGAAGGTTTGCCAGGAGCAGTGTTTTGGATTCCACATCTTCATTTCTCAGCTCAGCATGTCACAGAGTCAGCTCCTCCTGCTGGGATTTACGAATTAAGATAAAAGTACCCAAACGTCCGAGTGTTTGAATGAGAAATGCTCGTGTGCGCAGGCAGGGCTGGGGAGCTGGAATCTCTCCTGCCCTGTTTTGTTTTTCAGTGGTGCCTGTAGAAGGGTTTGCATTCAGCTCTCCTCAGCTGGGCAGAACACAGCATCAGGAACCCAGCACTGAGACTCGCCGTTGTTTTATTCCTGTATCAATTCTAAACGACAAGAAAAGCACTTTTGAATTCAGCACCCTTCTTTAAATGTGGCAAAACAGCCCAAGCTGTAAATTTTTTTTATCAGCACAGTAACAGCGTGCAGAGTTTGGGCTGCGCCGGGGAGGTTGGACTCTCTCACTGCCACCTGGAAAGATTTTAAACTTTGCAAAATCCTCTCCTCTTCTCTCTCATTTCTTTAATAAGAAGTAGAAAAGGCATTTATTGTTATCACATAAAAACACCGACAGGCAGCCCCAGGTTATGTTTTCCCCTGGAATAAAGATGGAAATGTGTTGTTGCCAGCGTCCAGCTGCTGGGATGGATGGATGGATGGATGGGAGGTTCCTGTGGCCAAGGAGGGAATGCAGGGAATTCTGCTCCTCCTGCCAGGAGGGGCTGAGGGGTTCAGCCCCTTCCCCCCCGGACAACAAACAGGAGAGGGGGAAAGAGCCCCAGGCTGTGCCAGGGAGCTCAGCTTGGGAGCTGGGAAAATTCCTTCCTGGAAAGGGCAGCCCAGGGCAAGGGTGGAGTCCTCATCTCTGCAGGGATGTAAATCCCTGTGGATGTGGCACCTGGGGACATTCCAGGCCATGCCCACCCATGCCTGACAATTCCCATCCACTCCCATCCATCCCCATCCACTCCCATCCATCCTCACCCATCCCCACCCATTCCCATCCATCCCCATCCATCCCCACCCATCCCCACCCATTCCCATCCATCCATCCCCATCCATCCCCATCCATTCCCATCCCAAGCCCATTCCCATCCATCCCCATCCATTCCCTTCCATTCCCTCCCGCTCCCAGCTGTTCCCATCCCGTTCCCGGCCGTTCCCAGCTCCGGTGCTGCCGTGTCTCTGGCTCAGGGATGGCATTTCCAAGATCCCCGCAGGAGCAGAGTGGTGGCGCTGCTGCTGTTGGTTTGTCAATAGTCTCCTATCCATGGCTTTGTGTTTAATAGGCTCTGATGGACTTTTCTTCCATTAATTTGTCTAATTGCCTTTCAAATCCATTTATGTGTCTGGCTCCCACGGCATCCTGGGGTAATGAGTTCCACACTTTAATTATGCACTATGTGAAAAATTGTTTTCTTTTCTTTGTTTTGCGCCCACTCTCTAATTATTTTCTGACAACTCTTTGTTCTTGCGTTTTGAGAAACAACAAATAATTGTTGGCCACTTCACACTTTTTGCTGCTTTTCTCTACTGCTCCTCCAGCCTCTCCTCCCGGAGCTGAGCTGGGTTTGGAGTTCCTTTGATCAGAACCTCTTCTTCACTGGTGCCCAGAGCAGCAGTGCCCAGGGCCAGGCTGGAGCAGCCTGGGGCAGTGGGAGGTGTCCCTGCCCTGGCAGGGGTGAGAATGGGTGGGATTTAAGGTCCCTGCCAACCCAAACCTTTGTGGGATTCTGGGATCCCATCACTCCACCATTCTCAGCACATTCCCCATCCCTTCTGTAGCTCTCCTGACCCATTTTTGAGGCAGGATGCCGGAGATGCAGACTCTGGTGAGGTGTGAGCCCCTGCGCGGGGCTCTTGGGCAGGGAGGGGACACTCTCCGTGTTCGTGTGCAGGAGATGCCGCCTGGTGTCCCCGGGAAGGGCGGATGAGAGCGATTATCCCTCCCGGAGCAAACCCTGGGTCAGGCTGTGCAAACACAGCTGCCCCACGGGAGGAACGACGGCCCTGTAAAGGTGTGACTGCCGTTAGCCCTTCCAGAGGGCAAGGAAACTCGGCTCAGGTAAATCCCTGGTATCCCAGAGCCCTTTCCCGCAGGGATCGCCCTGCCCAGGTCACCGGGAGCTCTGGGGTGATCAGAGAGAAGAGAAGGCTCTTAGGGCTGAGAAGGGGTGGAGTGACTGGGGTGGGATCCACGATGAAAGAATTGCAGTTTGGTTCTTTCCATCCCTGCTGCGGTGAAAACTGCCGGGTTCCTGCGGCTCAGGGTGGGGCCAGGAGCGCTGGAGTCCCAAAGCCTGGCCTCTGGGGCTCTGCACACACGTCAGACACTTCAGCACCGTGAATTAGAGTGGGGTTTTTTTTGTTTGTTTTAAATAATCAACATCTTCTAATATCCTGAAGCCAGGTTCCCTTTCAAACACGATGAGCTTTGTGCACGAGGAGAGCTTTGAATTTGGTGGGAGGTTCTCCTCAGTCTGACCAGCCACCAGCAAGGCGAGGATCGTCCCAGGAACACGCAGAGTCTCCTGTTTTAGCCCAGGAGCCCTTCTGGCCGAGCTGCTTCCATCCCAGTTTGCTCTTTCCCGGCTGGCACTGGGGGAAGGAGGCTCCGGGGACCCTCTGGCTCTGCACAGCCCCTGACAGGGGCCAGGCTCTGCTCCCAGCGATAAACCGTGCCTGGGGACATTTCCTCGCTGGAAGGATGGGCAGGCTTTGGAAGGGGTCCCATCCCTGGGGGTTCAAACACGGAGCAGATGAGGCACTCGGTGACGTGGCGTGGTGACCGTGGCGCTGTCCTGTCAAAGCTGGACTTGGGCATCTGCAAGGTGCTCTCAGCTTTGATGGTTCTCTGATTTTATGATCCATCATAGGTAATCCTAAGAGCCCGGTTAGGGTTCCTAAGTTAGGGTTAATTTAGGATTCGTTATGATTACATAAGAAACAATAAGGTTTATTTTATCATACTTATGTGTGATTACGTAAGCAATCACCGGAGCACGGGAACATCTTCCCGCGTTCCCCTCACTCTGAGAGAAGCCATAAAGATCCTCGGGTGCTGTGCTTTGCGCTGCAGGGCAGCGGGGTGGAACGGGCAGTGTCTGTCCCTGTGTCCCGCTCCCGGTGCTGTGAGCACCAGCAGGAGGCTGCAGCCAGGAGCCCTGGGGCTCTGAGGGGTGTGCACAGCTCCCTTTATCCCATTTCTGCCTCCCCCGTGGGCTGGAACTGCCTCAGCTTCACGGCACAGCCAGAGGTGACAGCCTGGAGGGCCAAGAGTTAGCTGGGCTCACTCCTGTTCCTAAGCAGGCCGCTGTAAATAACACGTTTAGGAAAGCTGGCTGTAAATATTGCAAATATCCCATTAAATGTTCCCAGGCAGGCAGCGAGATGAGACGTGGGCTCACCTCGAGAGCTGAGAGGCTAAGCCAGAGGGTAATTGTGTTTTGCATCCCAAGGCAATGAAGTTCCCCTGTCAGGGCAGGTGCAGCTGGAATGTTGGGACCTGCCTGCTCATCCTCAGCTTCCCCGGGCCAAAGCTCCCTTGGGCCGCTCCTCCTGCTCCCCAGGCCCAGGAATCCCGCAGGGGGTCAGTGCTGGGGCTGCCCCTGGGGCACACCTGGGACACCGCACCTCTGCCAAAACGCCTTTGTCTGCATCGACTTCTGCTTTTCATCCTTTTTCATCCCGGCTGAGCTCATTTGGCAGAGAGGAGAGGAGGCAGGATGAGGCAATCGTGCTTTCCATCCTTCTCCCCTCCTTTCCCCCGTCCTTCCTTCCCAGCCTCTCTCCTCGCAGTGGTACGGAGCAGGTGACAGAGGCACTGGTCATTTCCAACCCCGTGCCTGCAAATCCACGGTTTCAGAGCCACACTGAGATTGTTAGGGCTCATTTAGTGAAAAATAATTAGTGAAGTAATTCACATCGGTATGGAGACCTTTCTGCCCTGTCCCTGCAGAGGGATGAGGTTTCCTCCCTAATCTGGGCTTTAATCCTTCCCCAGGGTTTGATCCTAATGAGATTAGAGCCTGCAAAGGCTGCCGTGCTGCGCTGCTCCACACGCAGGCGAGTTCTGTAACCATGGTTTCCTTCCCGCGCGGTCCCACAGGAGCAGGAGCCCCCTTCCAGCAGGGACGGATGCGTTCGCCAGGATGAGGCCTGGATCTGCCTGTGGTCCCCTCCAAGCGCGCTGGGGAGCCCTGGGCAGAGCCCCAGACCCTCCTCAGCCCCACGGCAGCCCTGTGCTCCCTGCCAGGGCGGCTGCTGCTGCCGAGGGGGTGCTGCTCAGTGCCCACCTGTCCTGGTTTGGGAGGACAGGTGTGTGCCAGGGAAAGCCAGAGCTTCCCTTGGAATGGAGAATGGAAACCCCCTCCCTCTGAATTGTTACAATTTTCCAATTGAGGGGCTTTCAGGAAAAGATATGGGAATAGGAATAACAGTTCTTTACTAGGAATATTATAAATACAAATGTAGAAATGGTGAGCAGGCTGGGTGTCATGAGCTCATTCTCTGCCAGCCTGGGCTGATGTGACATCTCCATCCCAGACAGGAGGCTCTGGGGCTGCTCTGGCCACCGAGGGCACCGTGCCTCTGTCCATCCCTGTGCTCTCCTGGCATCCTTGTCTGTGCACTGGCAAGGAAAGAGAAAACAGGGAATAGCTGAGGAAAGGTTTAGACAGAACAAAAAAAATGTGAATAACAATGTGGAGGATTTAAAGTTCTTTGACTTTAGCCCAGAACAAAACAAAATTGAACAAAGCTTGTGTTTGGGACAGTCCTGAGTGGGAGCCTTGGGTCCCTGAGCCCTGGCACAGGAATTCCCAGAGCAGCTGTGGCTGTCCCTGGATCCCTGGCAGTGCCCAGGGCCAGGTTGGACACTGGGGCTGGAGCAGCCTGGAGCAGTGGGAGCTGTCCCTGCCATGGTGGCACTGGAGGGGCCCAACCCATTCCCTGTTCCCATAAAAACCCAGTGGGGCTTTGGGGGACGCTGTGGGAGTGTTCCCAAAGCTGGTTTGGGCTCCCCGAGGGTCACGGGGCTGGAAGGGGCAGTGGAGGATGAGGAGGGGGCAGAGCAGGCAGGGCCAGGGAGCCCCGGGCACTGGGAGCTGCTGGATCTGGCTGCTCCCACTGGGAGCTCTCCTGGAGCTGGGAACTGCCCCTGGAGAGACACGGCTGGGGGGACACAGGTGACACTTGGGGGTCACTTAGATCACCACAGGTGACACTTGGGGGTCACTTTGGTCACCACAGGTGACACCTTGGGGACCAGTTTGGTCACCACGGGCTGGGGGTCTGTGCAGCGCCCCGCCGTCCCTGTGGGTGCCTTCAGGATATTCCACAAATCTTCCTAATCCAATCAAGTTATTTGCATAACTACCTAATTGCCAGTGTTTCTATTTGCATTAGAATAGGAGAATAAATATGCATAAATAAAAGTTATGTTCAAATGAAATGAAGCCAGCAACGATTCCTTCCCAGTGTTCCAAACCAATTAAAAAGTTAGACACATGTATGGCTGCTTTTCCATACAAGAACTGTCTAAAATACCTTCAAAATCTATTTAAATTCTGGCTTGTCTATTATATTAGTTCATTATAAAGCCTTTTAGTTAATTCACTTCATCCTTAAAGGCTTAAAATTCTAATTAAATTTTATATCATGCCCTGCATTCATTAATACATTCCTTTAAAAGCATTTATAATTCATTGTCTTTATCACTTCCACAATTAAAAATGCTACTCTAGTTTGGATCTCGGTAACAAGCAGCAGCTGCCTCTGCAAGCGGCGCTAAAAAGGCACAGAGGAAGCTCGTCCCCACGTTTCTTTTTGTTCCTTGTAGCCCAGGGCCGCCTCCCGAGGTGGCAGAGACCCACCAGGAGTCTCTTCAGGCAGGGACATCCCTCTGCTTCCCAGTTCCCCCCATTCCCAGAGCCTGGGACGCTGGCAGAGCTGGCAGCGGGAGGCTGGTGGAGGGTCCAAGCAAACAAACGATTCGAGGATTGTCACCCTGGTTTTTCTGAGTTTTTTAAAGCCTTTTGATTGTTCATAAAATGGAGTCAGACCTTTTAGCTACTGTACAATATTAGGAGCAGTTTTTGCCTTTTCTCACACATGTAACATAAACAAATCCTTTGTTTTTCATTCCCTGTCCTTTGTTTGCACATTTCTAACCTGAAAACAATTGTAACTGACAGCTGGTCTGGCCATTGGGCTGGGAGGTGAAAACTCCAGAAGCCAATCCACAGCCAGACCCACAGATGGATAAAAAGTCAGAAATAACCAGGCAGAGGGGCTCTGGGCTTGGCTCAGCCTTGGGCTCTCTGGGAGGAACATCTCTGCCCTGCGAATCTCTCATCTCTGTGTGATTGTTTGCGTGTCCTGATCACAGAGGATTATTTTAGAGCTCTGCTCTTTCCCTGTTCCTTGTGGCACGGGTGCATCCACGGGAGCTCTGCCCTGCCTGCCACGGCTCCACAGCTGCTCAGGCCCCGGCCTGGCCTCCATCGGCATTATTAATGTGTTTTTAACAAATGGTCTGTAAGGAGCACGCTGTGACTATTGAGCACAATTAGCACTCAAATGAGAGCTATGATATTGCAGCATCTGCTGCTGCTGCCAGATCCCACAGCCTCCCACCAGGGCCGAGCTGTGCAGCAGCCAGGATCCCCAGGAGGAACACCCAGGGCAAGGACAGGAAGGATGAGCAAGTCCTTGGCTGGGTGCAGAAACAAATCCCAGAATTTCTAGGGAAATTTAAATACAGAGGGCTCTGGGGGCAAGTTAAAATGTTCTGGGTTTAATTCTGAAATTCAGGAGCACAGTCAAGGCTGGGACATCGGTGTCCCCGTGCTGGAGGGATAAGGGGGAACATGGATTTCCCATCCCCACACTCCAGGCTCTACCAGCCCCACAGGAGCCTCTCCCAGCTGTGTTCCCATCCGTGTGGAGCTGGGTTCCTCATTCCCCATCCTCCCTAGATCCCGTGTGGAGCTGGGTTCCTCATTCCCCATTCTCTCTGAATCCTGTGTGGAGCTGGGTTCCTCATTTTCCATCCTCTCTGGATCCCGTGTGGAGCTGGGTTCCTCATTCCTCATTCCCCATCCTCCCTGGATCCCCTGTGGAGCTGGGTTCCTCATTCCCCATCCTCCCTGGATCCCGTGTGG
>JANEHK010002007.1:0-10670 GCA_025960845.1 Tachycineta bicolor
GACTAAATACTGATGCTTAGAGGGTGCTTGACCCACACAAAAGAAGTAGCTGAGGGTGGGGGAAGATCACTTAAGTTAAGGGGAGGGAAAGGCACAGTGCTCTGGGAGCTGAGTGTGTTTTCCTCCAGCTCTCAGCATCAAGGAGGATGGTTGGGTGGCTGCTAGCTGCTCCACTGTTAATGGAGGGTCCGGTCCTGGGAATTCTACCACCATCCATCATCTGCTGGAGCGCCCAGGAATTTGGAGCTCCTTTGCCTGCCCTGCTGAAGTTGGGCCAGCCCTGTCCAGCCGTCGCGGCTTCTTCAGCACTGCTCACTCTGCCTGCCAGGACACCCCCCGCCCCCCCGCCTGCCGGGACAACCCACTGTTTAAGCCGTTTCAGCCATCAGCCCCTGAGTGTCCCACCATTTCAGCTTGGTGCTCTTGGGGAGGGGCCCAAGAGATCAGACTGCCCTGGGCTTGTGAAACAAAGCGCCTCGAGGCTCTTGGTTCTGTTTGTTATTATTATTGTTGTTATTATTATTGCTGTAGTTGTTATATTTACTAGTAAAGAACTGTTATTCCTTTCCCCATAGCTCTGACTGAAAAGCCTCTTTAATCTTCTAAATTATAATAACATGGAGGGAGGGGATTGGAATTCCCCATTCCTAGACAGGCCCCGCCTCTCCCTAGCAGATTCCTGTCTTTCAAACCAGGACACTGCCTTACCAGTTACCCAGTGACATCCATGCTCAACTACTTAGCTTCTGAGAGTGAAAAAAATCTGACTAGGTAATTTCATTTTAAAACCTGCATATTCACCATTCTGATTCTTTTTAGTATTCCAAGGAATGGAAAACACCTCTTGGGCATACTAAGCCAGCTTCCCCTTCCTTATGGCACCAAGAACCAGGGAACCTTTCTGGAAAGTGGGAGGGATGGAACCCCTAGTGAGCAACACCCAGGTGTTCTGGGAGCTGCATACAGGGCAGAGAGGAAAAACCAAGGTGCCATGTAAGAGCTCTGCCAGCTCCCACTGCACTGCTGACAAAGCTGCTGCCAGCTGGGGAGTAACACATATTGGAACTGACAGAGAAATGTGACAAATTCATTATTAATAGCACAACTATTTTTTAATATGTAGAAGGCTGTACTAGATTAATAAAAACAGGTTTTTATATTCCTTTCTGACAGCAGCAATGGTGTGTGATCTCCAGAAAATTAAGTGCTACTGATACTGGCTGTGGCTCTGGCTGGCATCAGGATGCTGCAGCCAATTCAGCAGGGACAGGATTCTCCAGGACACTGCAACTCCTGCACACTCCAGAAGGTCACACAGGCTGACTCTGTGGCAGGCTGAAGCACTCACACAAAAGGTCAGCATGCTGTGGAAACCAGCCCACCACTCTGCAAACCAAAACTACAGTACCACAGGTGGATTTCTGTTTCTCTGTCTCCACTTACCACACACAAACGTGTATCTGCACATCCGCAAGCTCTCAAGCCACCTATATCTCAGTCTATATATGTATAGATATATTTATAAACATATATATTTTTATTCTTACAATGGGAATGTTTACCTCAGGTGTACAAATGAAACCAAGTGGCATGTAACATAAATACTTCATTTAACATCTCATTAGCATTTATTCATTCTATCTCTGCTGTTTTGGTTTTTTTAACTTGTTCTCTTCAGAGGAAAGAAAAGTCAGGGAAAAAATATTTCAAACAAGTCACGAAAAGGAGGAGTTTAGGAAAAATGCATTCACTCACTCCTATTGTTTCCACCTTTAAATCTAAGTGTAGCTGCAGTGCACCTACAATTTACAAATGACCCTACACAGTTTCAGAGAGAAATAGTTCAATTCTTTAGAAAAAAAATTTTCTGATAACTGGCTGCTTTTTTTCAGCCTCCTTAGCATTTTCTGCCACTTTTGTATTTACCAGAGGCAGGTTCCATCACCCCTTGTTGCTTTCCTCGCAGTCAGTACTAAAGGTCTCAGCATGCCATGGCTGACATGCAGCATCCCCACACGGCATCCTGGTATTCCCGAGCTGGGAGAACGGGGCAGGTTCCTGCCAACCTCGGTCCAGACACACAGCCACAGCCTGGAGCTCCCCGGGACAAAGCCAGGGCAGGGACTATGGCTCTTGAAAAAAAAAAAAAGTGATAAGGAGTAACAGCAAATATTGCCCAGCCATGAAAACGCTGCCGTGCAAAGCCGAGCCGCACGCCCCTGTCCCCCTCCGAGCGGGGGAACCGCCGGGCCGCGCACCGCGCGGGCTGTGGGATGCGCTCGGCCGAGCGTGCCGGCTCCCGAGAGCAATCGGAGGCTTCCCAGGAGGGAGAGGAGCAACAAAGCATGTGGCAAGCTGTCACTGTGGGGGAAAAAGGGCAACTATGGCTCCTGTGTGAATTACAGTTCGTGGGATTCAGCACCCGGCAAAGCTGCTGCCAGGCGAGTGCTGGGAATGCCAGGAGCGAAGCTGTGGTGGGAATGAGCCACTGATGCGCCTTGTCTGCCACCTGCTGCCCCACCCCACCCAATTCCTGAATGGGCGGGAATGCTCCTGCGGCAGGGAGTCCATGGAGGAGCTGACTTACTAAAGAAATATGGGTATTGATCTAGTATCGATACCCAACTGTGACGGACAAAAACTCTCTAAGAGTTTAAAGTTAGAAAGTGTATGTTTATTACGGCCGGGCAGCACGCAGGATATTTCCCTAATTCGCACTGCAAATTTCACAGGTAATTACAAAGTCTTTTATTTACAAAAGTGTTGAATATCCAAAATACAAATGCATATTCATACCCCTGTCACCTCCCATTCCTCGCTTCGTATGCTAATTGGCAAAAAGGCTATTAAGCATGCGTACTTTGTTTCTTAAAATGAGTCGGGGGTCTATTCTGGGGAGGGGTCACCCAAAATGAGGAAGTAAGATGAGTCTTCCTCGTCCTGACCTTTCTACCTTTTCAATGCATTCATGACAAATGGATCCTTGGTAGAACTTACAGTTTCCTGTGTTCAATGTGTCCTTTAAGCAGGAAATCTGCAGCTATATTATGTCCTATTTACCACATTTTGTTTTTCATTACAAGCACAACTACATAAACATAAACCTGACAAGAAATGAGTTACAAGATCCGGGGTAGCTTATCTAGGATCCGGCTTCTGTTAACTGCTAACAAAGATTACCTATCTACTTCAGCTAATTCAGCAACTTATTATCTTAACTTTCCTAAAAATCCTTAGTTCCTCAAAATGAACGTCTCAGGGCGGCCGCCCCCCCCCCGCACACCTCATGGGGATGTGCTCGGAGACAGGAAAGGTCAATTCCCAGAGCCTGCTCTGAGCCAGCAACTCCTGCCATGCAACAAACAGAAAATTCTATATGTTCAAAGGAAAAGTCCCCACAGAAGCTCTTTTCCTGACTGTTTTAAGCTGAACGTAACACAAAACAAGAAACATTTCAGGTGGGGATGGAAACACATCCCCATGGAGGTGCAAGTCTTTTTCCCTGGCTCCTGCCACACGGGTGCCAGCACCTCCGGGAAAGCAGCTCAGCATGGCCCAAAGCAACCTGGAAGATCTTACTGCAGCTCTAGTTTGCCTCAGCACCACCCTGTCCGTGTGCTCTCCAAGCTAGCGCGGGGGGACCGGTGCACTGGCCGCCAGGACTGTCCCCGCAGGCCACGGCAGTCACGGCTGTAACCAGCGACAGGGGACCCACGCACAAATCCCGGGAGTGGGCAGCAGCCATGCCGGACTGCCGGGGGGCTGGGACGGAGGACCCTCCTTGGACCCGAGCAGCTTAATTAAAAGCCAGGGGAGCGATGGCAACCGCGTTGGGCTCCTTTGAGCCAGAGGAAGCCGCCGCTATTACCACACAAAAGCGATGCCGAGCAGACGAGCAGGACAAAAGAGGTGGGGGGCAGCCAGACAAGAGAAACGGAGGGTGGAGTGACACAGGAATGGGAGAGGAGCTGCGCGGACAAGGAGGGGAGGGAGACACGCACACACACACAAAAATCAGAGAAAGGGAACAAGGGGATAACAAGGGGGGAAGAGACCATATGGGGGAGGGCGTTCCTCACCTGGTCCTCTCCCTCCACCCTGCTCCTCTCACTCTTTGCTTGCCCTGTGCAAGGACGCCAGAGCAGAGCATCAAGAGCTTTGGGTTGAACGCCCATATCCAAGAGGATTTTCCTGTTTGCCCAGATTTTGCATTGCTATTGGGGAGGCTGTGATCAGCAGATCTGTAAAGGGACTTGGAGTAACTGGATGAGTTTCTCACCGACAGCCATATTCCTCATTCCTATTCCAAAAAATGCACCTTGGATGATGCCACAGTCACCAGCATCTGCATGCAAAACCAAAAGCTGGTCCTAGCTAATGACAGGTTAGGGACAGGATTGGATCAACTGAGGTAAACAAGCTACCTCTCCAATGACTACTCTTGAACTCAGGGAATGTAAGATGCTGATGGCTCACCCAGCCTCACTCCTCTCCTTTACAAGCACCCACCAAACCTGGGAGTCCCAGGGGCACTTCCCTCCTTCCTGCAGCCAAGCAGCCCCAGTAGCCTCACCAGTATTTTAGGGACAGGATGGCAGAATAACAATAAAACTCATAAGAGGAGAAAGATCCACATTAGAAGATGCTGTAGAGCTAAAACACACATCAGATTTTGCCTCCTGATAAGGCCTCTATAAATGATGGAGTAAATGACAGAACAAATGTAAAGCTCCCATCGTTCTCAAGGATATTTGAAAAGCTCTCATGTTTCCAATGTTTCATAAAACAAGAAACTCAGAAATGGAAAACACATTTTAAAAGTATGAACTTGCAGGGAATTCAGTAAAAATGCATTTTTCTGACTGAAAAAAGTATCTTTATCTTCAGGAATGAAAACTAACACTGGTGGCTAACATGTCTCAGGCTGGCAGCTCTGGCAGCTTCACCTTTGAGCTCCAGTGCCCCTCACACAGCACAGCAGCCAGCACTTCTCCCATATCCCTCTCCAATTCAATATTCTTTTCAAGACTACCTATTTTTTTTTAATTTTCAATACTATATTATTTTTATTAGGATTTTTGTAGTTTTATATCTTTCTTTCTCCAGAGTACCAGCTCTATGGTGTTCACCTGCTAAAATAAAAAATGTTACCACTTTTCCACTTTTCTCTCTAAAGCCACTGCCACACTTTTGGCCACATTTGTGCTAGTTACCAAAACCACCACAAGAACTGATGTCACAGAAAGGCCCATTTCTAATTTCTATGCTCTGGTTGCTGCAGCACATGATTCCTCAATGTACATGATCCAAACATGATCCAGAACTGGACTGGTCCTCTTTGGGCCACAGCTCTCCAGAGCAAACAAAATATCTGAAATTAACAAAACCTGGCTGAAAGTAACTGAAAGTGAATGCTGACATCTCCAACTCTCCTTGTTTGAGCCTCCCCATGCCTGTGAGGAGAAGACAGATGAAAAATAAGAGAGAATGGGGAAAGAAGGGAAAAAAAGGAAGAAAAATTATTGGAATGATCAGAAATGACTCACACACATGTTCATAGCCTAAAACAAGGATCATGGATGAGTTAAACCTTGACTTCAGCTACAGTTTGACTGGAATAAGGATTTGTCTAGGTTTGAAAAAGACAGGTGTTTGCTATGGAGAGGCAGGCCTCTCTAGGAAATGAGGAATTCAAATCCTTCCCTCCGTATTATTATAATTTGGAAGATTAAAAAGAAAACTTTTTGGTCAGAGCTATGGGGAAGGAATAACAGTCCTTTACTAGTAAATATAACAGGACAAACAAACAACAGCACTTATAAAAACAGTAAAAAACAGAACTAAGAACCCCGAGGACAAACGCTGGGAGCTCCGGCGCTGATAGCTGGAAGCTGGAAGCAGTGGTCTGTCCTCGGCAAGCAGGGGGGTGTCCTGGCAGGCAAGGTGGGCAGCGCTGGAGAAAACCGCAGCGGCTGGTCTCGGGCTGACCTAGAATCCAGCAAGGCAGCGAAGAAACTCCGAATTCCTGGGCGCTCCAACAAATGATAGAATTCCCAGGACCAGGCTCCTCCGCTAGCTGTGGACTTCAGGCAGCTCTCCCTCGTGCGGCCGTGCTCTCCCGCAAAACCGAACGCAGTCCCAGTCCTTCCCCCCGCTCCCCCCAGGAGCCTCCCCTCTCTCCCAAAACTCAGCGATCAACCTCCTTTGTCCCCTTAAGCACCCTTAACTATCAGTACTTAAAAGTAACTCATGAGGGGAGGGGGAAAAATTCTAAAACTTAACCCTCAACATTATCCACCCCGAATTTTTTCCCACACCAACATATTATAGTGAATTTAAACCTTTAAATAATATACATATATATACATGTGAAAATAAATACAGATACAGTCACAGTGTTCACCGGAAAACAAGGTCCCCTTGGGGTATGCAGCGGGTCTCTCCATCCTTTTGCATCACCCACCATGTGCAGCCACGTCCCTGAGCGAAAACAACTCCACGAGCAGGACTGTCTTTGCTGGAGGCAGAATTAATCCAAACAGTTTTTCCCAGCATTCATTTTATGTTTACCACTGGAACCTTATCTCCATCTCTTGTTCTCAGGGGCTCAGACTGGGCAGGGCCTGCTCGGTTGGTGGAACCTCGAGTGTTCACTAACCAGGTGGCCTTTGCTAAATTAATCTCTCAATTCTTGAAAGTCCCCCCGCCCAGTGCCTTCAAAGTGGTTTTAAGCAGGCCATTGCATCGTTCAACTTTCCCGGCTGCTGGTGCATGATAAGGAATATGGTACACCCACTCAATGCCATGTTCTCTAGCCCAGGTGTTTATAAGGCTGTTCCTGAAATGAGTCCCATTGTCAGACTCAATCCTCTCAGGGGTACCATGTCTCCACAGGATTTGCTTTTCAAGGCCCAGGATGGTGTTCCAGGCAGTAGCATGGGGCACAGGGTAGGTCTCCAACCATCCAGTGGTGGCTTCTACCATGGTCAGCACGTAGCGCTTGCCTTGGCGGGTTTGGGGAAGGGTGATGTAGTCAATCTGCCAGGCTTCCCCGTACTTATACTTGGACCATCGCCCGCCATACCATAGGGGCTTCACCCGCTTGGCCTGTTTGATGGTAGCACATGTCTCACAGTCATGGATAACCTGAGAAATACTGTCCATGGTTAGATCCACCCCTCGGTCTCGTGCCCACTTATAGGTGGCATCTCTGCCCTGGTGACCTGAGGCATCATGGGCCCATCGAGCTAGGAACAACTCTCCCTTGTGTTGCCAATCTAAGTCTATCTTTGACACCTCTATCTTTGCAGCTTGATCTACCTGCTGGTTGTTGAGGTGCTCCTCATTAGCCCGACTCTTGGGGACATGGGCATCTACATGACGGACTTTGACAGGTAGCTTCTCTACCCGAGTGGCAATGTCTTTCCACTCATCTGCAGCCCAGATTGGCTTTCCTTTACGCTGCCAATTGGCCTTTTTCCACCTGTCCAGCCAACCCCACAGAGCATTGGCCACCATCCACGAATCAGTGTAGAGGTAGAGCTTTGGCCACTTCTCTCTTTCAGCAATGTCCAGGGCCAGTTGAACAGCTTTGAGTTCAGCAAGTTGGCTTGACCCACCTTCTCCTTCAGTGGCTGTGGTGGTGCAGAACTGTTTTATTAGGTTTTTGTAAGAAGTTTATGTTATGGTTCATTTCACTGTATCCCCAATTCTGTATCCCTTTTGTGTTTTCTGTATAATAAGGTGTTTTGTATCAATCATCCCACCCCTCACATGACATGTAACATCCCCTCTGCCCCCCCTTGCTCTGGGGCAGCCTGTCTATCACTCCAGCGGTCCCTCCCGGATTGCGAAATCTCAGGGAGAGGCCTTCAGGTGATAGGTCCCCTGGGGGGAATTCTTTTCCTCTGGGGGTGGTTGGTCCAAGGCTTGGGGGTGGGCACACCTTGGACCCACTGTACCCCCTGATTTGTTGTCTTGTTTTTTCCTCCCTGGAACCCCTCCCCCGTATATAGGGGGTAGGAGGGAGGAAGAGGGTCTCTCAGCGCTGGGAACTCACCTCTCAGCCCTCTCGCCCTCGGAGCTCTCAGCTCTCCAGCCGCTCGCCTCGGGCCTCTGAGCTCCCTGCTAATAAACATCTTTAACCTGCTAAGCTGAGAGCCAGCCTTTTCTCTTCTGCTGCTATTGACTGTCTTGATACATGGAAGTCTAGCTGCTGAGCCGAGAAGCCGAAACGAACTGGAAACTTTGTGTCTGTGTTGACTCGAGCTAGCTGGGGGTCAGCTCCTGCCCGGAGCGGGACGGAAACAGACGCAAGTGGCTTGTGCAACCTGTCGTGTGGGGCTCCATACAGCTGCTATTCCAAAAGCCCACCTGAGTCCTTTAGAGTCTTTGCAATAGCCATTCTGGAGGAAGTCTATGCCCAAAATACACGGGGCCCCTGAGCCAGTCACAATTGGATGTTTCTGCCACTGTTTCCCGGTCAGGCTCACCTCGGCTTCCAACAGAGTCAATTCCTGTGATCCCCCCGTCTCCCCGGCAATGGAAATAGGTTCTGTCCCCACATATTCCGATGGTATCAGTGTACACTGCGAACCAGTATCAACTAAAGCTTCATATTTCTGTGGCTCTGATGTGCCAGGCCATCGGATCCACACTGTCCAATAAACCCGGTTTTCCCGTACCTCTCCCTGGCTAGAGGCAGGGCTCCTCTAGCACCGGTCATTATTCCCTTCCTGGGCATACATGGTAGAGGTTCCTTCACAGGGATCTGACATATCCTCACTTCTATAATACCTGGCAGCTTGGTCATGCGATGTTGAGGCTACCTTCATCTTAGTGGAACCCCCTCGGTTAGTGTTTCTTTCCTTGAGCTCACACACCCGTGCTGCCAGGGCAGAAGTGGGTTTCCCATGCCACCTTCCCATGTCTTCCCCATGGTCACTCAGAAAGAACCACAGGTCAGCTCGTGGGGTGTACCCTCTCTCTCTAGCTGGGGGCCGTTGAGCTCTGACTCTGGGGCCTGTAACTCGCACCGGTGCTACATAGGAACTGTTTCTCCTCATCTCCTCCCTCACCTCCCTTATCTCCTCTGTCACCTCCTCCATCTTCTCCCTGAGTTCCTTAGCCACAGCGGAGACCTGAGCCTGCATTGGGCCACTGATCATACTCTCATAATTTCTAAGCCTGTTGGCTACAGAACCCACTGTCTCTCGGTTGTTATCAGGATTAAATCCTGCAATGAATGTGGCGTATTGAGATGGTCCTAGAGTTGCCAGATTCCACAGCATTTGCCCTGTGCACCTGACTTTGTCGGGATCATTATCATGCTGTCCACCCCTCCCAAAGAGTACCTCCAATACTGCCACTTCTCTCAGCTGTTGGATCCCTTCCTCAAGGGTCTTCCAGCGCATTCTATGATGGTGCTCCTGCATTCTGTCTCTGTGGACAAACCTCTCCCTTACACTCATTAAAAGCCGCTCCCAAAGGGAAAGGGGCCCTGGCTCCCTTACGAATACCTGATTCACACCTGAGTCCTGGGTCAAGGGTCCCAAATTCCTTGCCTCACTACTATCTAGTTGCACGCCTCTACCTATAAGGTCCCAGACCCGAACTAACCAGGCTGTATAAGCCTCACATCCCCGTCGTGCAAGATCTTTTTGCAGATTACGGAGACTTTCATATGTCAAGGACTCAGTGATGATCTCAACCTCTGATTCCCCCGCGGGTTGTGAGGGCCCTCCTTTCTTATCCTTGTTGCCTGGGTGCTCTGATTTCACCTTATACTTCTTTGTTTCCACAGGGGCCACTGCTGCTGGCTGTGGCTGCCCCTGTGGTTCAGCTGGAACCTGGACGGTTGTAACGTCTGTGGGTTCCGCTGCTGCACCATCAGACTCTCCTTTGTCGGGGCAGGGCTCGGGTTTCCCAACAGCTGGGGCTAATGAGGCTACTACAGGGGCAAGGTACTCCCTCAGCATCTCACCTATCTCTTTCACCAAATCGGGGTGGTTTATTCCTGAGGCAGGCTGTGGGGCAGTGTCAGGCTGTGGGGCAGGGTCAGGCTGTGGGGCAGTATCCTTACAATCTAGGGGAGGTATCAGGGTGGTTATCCAGGTCAGTATCCCCTTATCTCTAAATGCTAAACAGAACAGGCATACCAACAACACCAACCACTGTATGCTGTCATTAACATTTAGAGATTTGAACCCTTCAAAGACTGGTGGGGTAGGTCCAAAAAGCTGGGTGAAGGGTTGTGAAAAAATTTCCCCTGGTGTCATTTCTTCGCAGTAGGTACCGTTGATAAAGTAACCCCAGAAACACACAGTTAATGTATGATAGCCCTGAATCCATGTGCCTGCCTTCCAGAGGAAATTAAAAATCCACGATTTCCTCACTTCGTTAACCCATATAGCAAACTGGATGACAGCCACAGTAACCTTAGTTACAGGGCCCATGTTTAGAAAAGGGCCTGCAAATGGGATGAATATAGCGACACCCACATGCCACCCAAACCAGCTCAAGCTAGATCACATGATGGACAGTACACAACAGTGTAGGCACTTAAGAACTGTTATTCCTTTTCTCTCCAATGCCCTCGTGCCCCACGATTTGGGCGCCAAATTCTGTCTAGGTTTGAAAAAGACAGGTGTTTGCTATGGAGAGGCAGGCCT
>JANEHK010002008.1:0-10663 GCA_025960845.1 Tachycineta bicolor
GTGGGCGTGGCGCGCGCAGCCAATGGCGCGGCGGAGCGGCGGGCGCGTCGGCCAATGGGGCAGCGACAAGACTGCGGCCGGCGCGCGCCGCGCCGCCCTCAGGGAGGGACCCGCGGCGGCCGCCCGGGATGGCGGGGACAGGACGGCGCGGCCACGGTGGCTGCTCGGTGGAGACAGGTCAGAACGCACCTTGTGGAAAACAGAACGTCACAGCTCTGGGCAGCCGCAGCGAGGACGCTGGTGCCTGCCTCCGATCTGTCCCAGAGCGCTCATCAACCGGCAGTAAAAAATAATCGCAGGCAAACGGGAAATTATGGTATTTTAAGACTTGTGTTCCTGCCAAGCCGGGGCAACACCGCCATTCCATTGTTCTTTAAAAGTGAAAAGTTGCCAAGTATTTAGGATTCAGAAAGCTGGGCGCTCCTCAGCGGCTGAGCCCAGGCAGGGCCGGGCGCTGTGGGGTCGGCTCAACACCGATTGACATTTCCAGGCTGCCCCGTGCAGGAACCAGAACCGGAGCTCCTGGCGTGTCCTCTCTCTCCTGGACCTCGCTTTCGACATCACCTCCTGTGGCAGCCACTTCCATCCACGCGCCGAGCCAGCACAGAACGCGTCATCCAGTCCTCGCTCAGGAGAGCCCGGACTAAAACAAAGCCAGAAGGATTTCCCAGCACGTAATAGGCACAACAGCAACAAAAATAGGAAAAATAATGGCGATTTCACCAGGTTTGTTCCTTTAAAATTTATCAAACTGCTGGAGTTTGATTAGGAAAAAAACCATGAAAGTGTAACAAAAGTTACACTACCAAAGAGGTCCTGCAAAGATAGTTGTTTTCAGTTAGTAACTGTGAAAGAAGTCAGTCTGATATTTGCCTTAAGCAGCACAGAAGTCATCTAAAGCCAAATTCCCAGTGCCTGAATAGGTAATTTCAGGCACTGTGGAAAGCCCAGACAGAGGTACAAACTTCTTGTGTCCTGGCACTGCCAGGCATTGTTATCAAAGCAATTCCATTGTGCCAGTCCAGAGATGCAGATTGTGAAATTTGTAAAGGTCAGTTCCTCATCCAGGAGCCTCCGTGTTTTCATTGGATGTATTCTTCCTTTCATAGCTTTTGTGGCCTTGCGATAATCCCTTTAACAAAGGGCTCTCCCTCACCCTGCTGGCTGAGATTAGCACCTTCTAAAATCACTGCTGTGACTAGATAATTTCTTGGGACTGAGGCACTCAATGAATGTTTTTGCCCATATGAGAATTCTAAAGGGAGACCCATGTTTGGCTTGTAAACTAACAAAATGAAAGCCACCTTAGAAGAAGGTGGTCCTGACTGGGTGAGTGCAGCTTCCTTTGCTGAGCAGGATGAGAACAAGGGGCTCCCAAGGACTGGTATTTGACCAAGAGTACTGGGCTGAACTTTCACACCCTAACACATTTCTCAGGCAGAAATATTTATTTAAGGAAGAAGTTGCACAGGCCTTCTGTCATGGCCCCTTGGGTAAAAAATTAGGCACCCTGGGTAAACAGCACACTGCTTTTCCCGGCAGTTTCCACTCTTCTGCACCATATAAAGTTGTGTCCTTCTTCCATCTACACTTCTCCAGGAGCTCTCTCTTTATCTTCGGTACTGAGGCAGAGCTGCTGCTGTGTGACACAGAGCTGCTGAGAATTCATAAGTATGCTGGAATATTTTGATACACAAAACTATCCATTTCTGAGGGTATAATATACAGATTGGTATCTGTGCATCCTGCCCAGTTACTGACACTTTATTAAAATTAGTGCACAAAGCTATGTGTAAGTTTTGAGTTTCAGCATCTCTGAAACAGTTACCCAAGACTTTGTAAGGAAATGTGACCAATTTGCTTTGCACGGTGGCAACCAACAGTATAAAGAGCACACTGATGTGTTTGTGCTGCAGCACCAGTTCTTCTTGGGAAAAGAAATCTGGAATAGCAAGGCACCAAGAAGGAAGAGACCAAAGTGGAGGAAACTAATAGTTTCCAGAGAGTATTAATTATTCAGCGTGCTGATACAACACATGTGGCAGCAGCCTAACGTGTCACATGTTGCTGCCCACAGACTAACACTACACCAGAAATCAGGCACTGGGAAAGCACCTTAAGACCGACAAGAACACGATACAGACACAACTATCCTAACTTTATCCTATACTCCTTGGAGGATTTAAATGGTGGGGTTCAATAGTTAACAGCCTGCTGAAAAATCAAGGCTGTTTCTCCATGCTTCATTACTTTGCTCTTAGAGCAGGCATAATAGTATTCTCAAGTTCCAACTCATGCAATTCTGAGAGCATTTTTGACTTCTTTTGTGTAAGACCTTTTCCTCACCCCACTCTTTTGAAGCAGGTTTGAACTCACTCTGCAACACAGGGAGAGAGTGCAAAAATTGACCAAAAATCTACAAGAACATAAGAGGGTGGAGAGTTATTGTCTGCACATACAGGGAAGAGGAGAGCTCAGTTTTTGTTTACTGAGAATTCTGTTCCCTTTCTGCAAGGAGCAGAAAAGCTCACACAGAAAACAGACATCAAAAACCTAGAGAGAAAACCAAAGCAGCTAAGAAAGAAGAGGCTGCTAAGGCTGAGCTCCAAACAAACACCGCTTACTTAAAATATCAAAGAACAAAACAAGCAACAATACAAAGCCTGGCAAAGAAAAGGTGCGCTCTTTCTCCGTGCAGATCCGGGTTACAGAAGCCACAACTCCTGCAACCACATCGTTACTCAGTTTTCGATCAGGTCAGCTGCACAAAGGTTCATTAAATATTTACAGGTGACATTTTTCTGACTTGTGACAACCAGGATCAAGATAACCATCCCTTTTTCTACGGCCGCCCTGTTCAAATCAGTTTGAGAAACCATCTAGCAAAGAAAGAACAAACAGCAACAGAGCCCACAGAATGAAAACTGGCAGGTTTCTGACCAGCTGCCAGCTAACCCCTTGAAAACAACAGAAAACAGCCACAGCTAGAGATTTCTTCAACAAATTGAGCACCTCTTAAGGAGTGCAAGACACAAATTTCAGGTCTAAAAATATACAGAATAAACCAGCAGTTAATTTCTAATCACAGTAATTACTGGAGATTTTTGTGAAATGGCTAGGTATGGTAATAAGCTGGATTTTTTATGTGGGACTAAGCAACAAGCAGAAGAAAGAAATCTCACACACACTGACACATTTCCCACAAGAGGATGTCTCAGAAGAAACCCTGTGAAAGTTATTTGTGTGTCATGCAAAGACTTTAGTTGCACTAGCCAGTATCTAGCAATGCACTAACAAAGCAAATTTCTTGTGTAAATGAGATCTAAATCACACTGCTGTGCTGAGAAGCTCACCACTGCCAAGATAAACAGACACCAAGTCTTAGTTTGTACATTCAGACACGCTCAACCACTTGGCAAAAAGGCTTCCACCACAGAAATTTCAGAGTTAAAAATAGAAGGTGAGCTTGAGAATAGTGAAGTTTTCTTCCCACAATCCTGGCATTTTATTCCTTTTCTGACATACGAAAAAAGTGGGATAGCCAGTCCTGAAGACAGCCTGTTACCAAACCCTCATAACTGGTACACTGACAGAAATACAGGCTCCCTTTACCAGAATCTTCTTCACTGTTGTACCCAAGGGCTTCTCTGAGCTCCAAGCTTTCCTGCCTTTGCAATTCCCGCCCCTCTGCAAGGGCCTTCACCAGCTCCCCACAAACACCGGTGGTCTTGAACTGAAGCGTGACCCGTGTTTGGGAACACAGACACAGTTCCCCCAACCCCACAGAAGAGGACTACTTTGAGAGGGCTACTTTGGTGAAGCAGGACTTGAGTTCTTCAGCTGAAGCATTTTCTACTTTTTCATACCTCATCACTTCTGTGGATAGAGCAATTTCTGCAGATTAATGTTGAAATTAATGCAGATTAAAGTTGAAAGCATTCTTTGTTGTGTGACAGAGGCACAATGCCATGGTGTCTTCCTCAAAACAGCCAAAAAAACAAGCAGAGGAAAAGAGTGTTTCTTACACCTTACAGGAGCCTGACAGAAATAACTGAGGGCAATGGAGCTGCCTTGCAGACCAGAATAGCTCTGCCTCAGAGTTGTTCAGAAATGCTCCAAATACTTTGTGAACATGCTGACATTCTAAAAAGAAGTCACCCATATTTATCTTTTCCAATTATCACCATAAATACATTAAATAAATTCCTTAAGGTCAAACACTTCTAAATATCCTGGTTGATGCAAGCAAACCTGGGTTTGCCTCATCAGGTTTACATAAGATTCTAAGACAAGAAAAAGCAGACTGCCAGGGGACACTGTGGGAAAACACTCATTGTCTAGTTATAAACAAGGAATCACTGCATTTCACTCATGTGATACCATTCCCATTCCATTTCCACACAGAACAAGTACCTATCCATTAAAAAGCCAACCAGATGCTGCCAGAATGCTGACTTCACACCAGATTTTCTCATAACTGCAATGAATTAGTTACAGATTAACTTTGCCCCAGAGCAGACATAAGAGACGAACACACAACAAGCCTTTGCCACTGGTTATTTCTGCTGTAACTAAGGCAGTGCAGAAGCATTTGGGAAGGCCTGCCCTACTGCCAAGCTGTGCTGAACATTCAGCACACTCCTTCCAGTGTGTGCTCAAAGTCAGTGTTTGTTGTCTTTGTAGCAGGTCAACCTTTAAAAGTGTACTAGCTACTTTAAATAGAACTGGACGGGCAAGAAAACTCAAAGAACTTGTGCAAATATTTTCCCTTGCTGGCACCTAATCCTAATATCTTGTGTTAGCTCTGCTGTTTCCAGCTTGAGCCAGGGGCAGAGATTAGCAGGAGCCATGCAGCCATTGCAGAGTTCTGGCAGTCCTGGCCACTCCATTGTGGTGCTGAAGGGAATCCTTGCTGACACTTCTGCTCTGAGCCTGGAGTAGAAAGGCTGTTCTCAGGCTCCAAACAGATACTGCCATGAGCTCCACCACCAGAGCAGAATGCAAACAAGGTGACCATTGAACAAACAGAAGCTCAGCACATTTGCTCAAGGCCTCCTAGCAGAAAGCTCAAGACAAACCCCAGCTTTGGATAAACAGGAAAAAGTTGTGTGGATCGAGCACAAACTGTACTTGGATCACTACTGTGCAAGAGCAGCATCACAATCCTCACAGCAGTACAACAGGCTCAGATTAAACAAGTAGTTAAAGGAATTAAAGTCGGGACTTTCTATTTAAAAAGACAATCTCCTGTGGATAACAACCCACTGAAGTAGCTAAGGCTTTGTGATACATCTAACATCCCAGGATGCCGGTGACAGGGGCTCAGATACTTGTTAGAGCTTTAACATCAACCAGAAACAGATGCTGAACTGAAAGAATCGAAGCTTTTGTTAGTACAGTGTTCACAGGGCATTAAAAAAAAAAAAAAAAATTCTGTAGGGGGAAGAGCTTAAAGACCATTAATGTGTTCTGCACTGGGCTCAGAGAGATGAGATACAAAATCCCACCAGCTCTGAAGGCAGGAAATTGTCACCTCTAACATTTTTATTTCCCTGTTCACATCGTGCTGTATTTCAGTGGGAATTTCACTTTCTCTTCTTCGTGTAGTAGAATCAAACACCTTTTAGTTGAGCAACTTCTTACCAGGAATACATTAATTCCCACTCTGCCAACAAAACGAAGTGAAACGAGCGCCTCTCCCACACTGAGAATCCCGGAATGTTTTTCAGGCGATTCCCCAAGTCCTTGGCACAGCCAAGGCCGTCGCTCCTCCAGCTCCTCCTGATGGCAAACCATGGGCACAGCACCCAGACGAGGGACTGGACGGGAATGCTGATGTCATCCTACTCCAAATACCACAACAAACAAGACCTAAGCAGGGTTTGGTGAAAGACAATACACCTAGGATCAGCAGAGGGGCAGATGCAAATGCACAAGAGGCCTGCTCTGGTCTGTGACAAATCTCTGAGCACCAGTGAAGGCCAGCGGTTCTGCTGTCCAGGCCGTTTAGTGAAGGAAACACAGGGAATGGCACCTGGAGAGCAGAGGAGGGATGTCAATGGTGAGAAGGGATCAGGCTGGCAGGCCCCACAAGACAGGAGAAAGATTAAGGCAGCCAAGGACAGAAGGTTTGAAAATGGCTGAAGATGCAAAGAGTGAGTCCCATTTATATCTTCATCAGCTCAAGAATTGATACAGCTGCCTGGGGTACCTTTTAAGAAGGAAAAAATGAATCCAATGAATCCAAAAGATCACAGCAGAGAGAAAGCACATGGGAAAACAAAAGTACACAGAAGTACTCTCTAGGTACCAAACATTTTATTTATTTCTTAAAGAAACTACAGCAATATACGTGATTACAGAATTATGAAGCACTGAAAAACCAAAGGAATGAAATGGCCTGGATCCAAGCACTAAGGACATCACACCTTGTCTCTCACTGAACCGTCACTCAGAAAAATCACATTATCTGAAAAGAAAGATAAAAAAAAAAAAAATCATCTTGAGCATTGTTTTCCCTTGTTGCAAGCCTTCACACCATGAAGCCCGGGTATTTGTGTTAAAATAAGTTGCTAAGTTGTGGATTTTGGAACAGAATAATAGTTCATAAAACAAAACAGTGTCCAATACAGGGTTCTTTCTCTAGGTCTCCTGAAAGCAGGCAATTCAAGGTGATCATAAGTACTATGAAACAAGAGTGCTAAAGCTGATGAAAAGCGGCTGAACAGTCAGTGACATTAGAAACATTTTAAAATAATGGTTTAACTCTTTGACTACAATCTCTATCAGTTACAGCTTATTTCCTTTTTCTTTTGTCATGTTCAATCTGCATTACCACATCAACAGCCTACAGGACTCTGGGAAGCTCCTACTTCATCAGCCCTAAGGAATTGCTGAGGCATCTTGAGATTGGGCCTTTTGAACAAGAAACCATTAGGAGAATAGTAATTAAAAAAAGAGGATTGCTTCTCCCTTACAGTAATTTAGTAATTTATAGCACTACTAACTTTTAAAGATGCTGCAGAAACATCCAGGAATATGACTATTCTTTTTCCTTTTTTTTTTTTTTGCTCTTTTTCCTCTGTCCTAGTTTTAGACACACCTGTGTAACAAATGTTTGCTCTACTACCCAATTAATTTACCCCTCACTCAAAAGCAACACAGTAGCAGCTATCCACAAAAGATGTCAGATGCTCAGGCTGTTTAAAGGCTCAAGGAAAGTGTTGAGTTTCCTAGCTCTCTTTGTTGTGTCAATCCAAGGCACAAGTCTACTCAGGTAGACTTGTGAGGTAAGCAAATGACACCAGCAGTTTGCAATGGTGTACTCATTTTCTGTGTGCTCACAAGCAGTACCCGAGGAGATCTCCTGGTACACACTATCCAGTCTCTCAAAATCCCTGAGTGTGGATACTGAGGATGAAGACAAGCCAAGCTCCATTTCAGAGGCCCTCCACCCCCTTTCCATTTTAAGAGGGCAAGGGGCACCTTGGTGCTTTGCTCCTTACCTGCTATAATTGTTGTGGCCTGTCGCCTCACATTGTTCTTATCTGTATATTCACCATAATCTATCTTCCCTTCAACAAAGATCCGAGAGCTGACAAAAAAAACCCACAAAAACAAAACAAGATTTTGATTTTGGTTAGAGAACTGTGCTGCTGTTTTCTACTCTGTAATCATAGAATGGTTTGGGTTAAAACGGGATCCTAAAGATCATATGTTCCAAGTCCCTGGCCAGGGGCAGGAATACCATCTCCTATATCAGGCTGCTCAGAGCCCCATCCAGCCTGACTTTCAAAACTTCCACCCACAGCTTCTCTGGGCAGCCTGTGCCAGGGCCCCACTACCTTGACAGTAAGGCTTACATCCATATATCCAACCTAAATTTCCGCTCTTCCACTTGGAGCCTGTAACTCCTTGTCTTACCACTACACTTGCTGATGAAGAGGCTGAATTCAGAATCCCATTTAAAGTACATAGGCTTTTCTATCAGTTGTTTGTAGCAGCTCTGCTAACTTGTTTTATGGCACCTGTATCTTACTACAGTTCCTGGTCACCATAATTATTCCAGTAGTCCATTATTAAGGCATTAAATCCTCACCCACACTTGTTGTTCACTTACCCCTTCCTCACATACTGATAGGTGACATCCCTGAGGCCCGGCCTAAAGACAGAGATCCTGTGCCATGTTGTCTTCTGACTGATGTCACCTAAGGTACACAGAAGTAACAGAGCTGGATGCCAAATCCTCTATGTGACACAAGACCCAGAAATTAGTTTCAAAGCACTGATACTCTCAAATTATGAAGTGATTTGAAAACAGAACTACACTAGCATTCCATCTCCCACTTCACTCGAGAATTAAATGTTCCACTCGTCAGTGTCCAAACAAGTTCTTGTGCAGTTCAGTTCAAACCAACACTTTTTCTCTAAGTCAGTGATCATGCTATTAAGTTCCCCCTGCCCCCCCGAGAAAAATTCAGAGTGAGACATCAGTAGATGCAAACTGATGACAGAATCAATGAGAAAATTATCTTTTCTTTATTTTTCTCACCCTGAAATAAAAAGAAGAGCTCAGAACCGGCTATGCCTCTGACAAACCCCACCAATGATAAACTGCCCACTCAACACAGTCTCTTCTCCTCCTGAGGAAGGTCAACAGCAGAACAGTTTATGCTGCTGAGGGTCAGTAAGGAGACACACAAATGCACCAGCATCTCTGCTGACCTCAAAGGAACTTTCCTGCACCCCTGAGATTTGCAAGTGTGGTGCTGCTGGCCATGCAGCCGTAACCTAGGACATGTTGTTTGTGCAGACTCACCTCCCTGGCCCATTTCACTATCTCCTGTCCGCCACATCTCATTGGTTGCAAGGGAAAATATGGTAACAGGATTTTTTCCTTCCACTTGCCTCATGATAGGGTCCTGTCCAACACGACCAAGCAGCTGAACACGATTCATGGCTGAAACAAGAGAAACCACACGTACAGGTGAATTATGATGCACTTAACCATGGCAAGCCATCAGTCAGCAGCTTTTCTCAAGGGCCAGGATCACAACTTTCTGTACCTCCTAAGCACTTTTTAAGCTCTTGTGACATTTGGCTTTTTTGGGTCCCAGCAGAGTGTGCTTGTACTGTCATTATCACTGTGAAATAACTGATTTAAAAAGCCAGAGGTTCTTTATTCTTTCTGTTCCATCTCTTTCACAGCCACATTCATGTCTCACTTGAGACTAATTTGCATTTACTTACCTTGACTTTTATTTGTTTCATAATGATAAAACAATGCACAAAAGTACCTTTGAAACAAAGTTGCATTACTACACTCCATCCTGTGAATGAGAGTCAGCTTTTACACTGGTACCAGGCCTAGGCAAACAGTCTATCCCTTCTCCATGTTCAAGGACAACTGGAAGAGGTCAGGGAAGTATCCCTTGTGCACAATGAGCATGTGAAGTGAATAGTGAAGGCTGAACTACACCTGGAGCAAATCCTGCTGGGGGAGCAGCACACATATAAGTGCCCCAGGAGTCTGAGAAGCAAGCACACAAGACACCTGAAGGCAGATGTTAGAAACCATGCCAACAGCAGACCCAAACCACTGCCACAGGTAAAGGAAATCTACCAGCCCTACAGAGGTGGTAGTCCTTGTCAGGGCTTTCTTCTTTTTCCCCTAAAGTGCTGCTTCACTTGACAGAGACCAGACAGGGAGCCACTCAAGAGTCTGTATGCTTGAAACAACACATTCTTAGTTGCTACACTGAGGAGCTAACATTCCTCCCTACTTCTCTCCTGTCCTACTTCAGACATTCTAAAACTGAGATAAATAATGAGTAACGACTAAATTGCATCTCAGCAGTTACTTACATCTTTCAAGTACCAATGAGGTAACCGTATCAGAGTCATGTCTTACAAACTGGCGTAGCACCTGAAGGAACAGAAATGTGAGTTTCCAAGACACAAACTATGGACAGCATTCACAAGCCTTTACAACTCATTTTCTGAACACCTGCAGAGGTTCTGCAGGTGTGTTCTTTTCCAGGTAACTAATGGGGCAATTGAGGAAAGAAATCTGTTCAGCCAAATGAAGCTAGTAAGATTATTTAAACAACAGCTAGTTAAATCAAGGTTAAAGAGTTGCCTAGGAAGAAGTGTGGTCCAAAGGTATACCTCCAGCAATTATTTCTGGGACATGCAATAACTACTGTTTTTCTGTAAAACATAAATAGGAGGGGAGGAGGTTTTTAGGAGAGTGGGGACTGATTGTTTCCAGAGACTAAAACTCTAACAGGTCTGATAGTTCTGCTCCACTTCAGAGATTAACCAGGTGTGCCCAAAAAGTACCTCGATCGGAATGAGCAGTGGAAGCACTGACACCCACTGACATTCCGAAAGCAAATCTAGGCCACAAAACTTAGTACTACAAGTGCAAAAGCAGTACAGGAACTGCCATTATTCCAGCACATAGCCCCTCCTAGAAGAAAGGAAGAGGGGGGCGGGGAAAAAAAGCCCAGAAACACTTCTGCTAGAGGTCCGCGTGCAGGAATTGGAATGAATTCCCGTAACACTCAGTTGCAGGCCCGGCAGAGAGCTCACACTCTTTCTCCCCATGGGCGGGCCCAGCGCCGAGGCCCGCGGCCGGCCGAGGGCTCCGGGCGCTCCGCCC
>JANEHK010002009.1:0-10656 GCA_025960845.1 Tachycineta bicolor
CTCCCAGGCAACTAGCAGCAGGACAAGAGGATATAGTGTCAAGCAGCACCGGGGGATGTTAAGTCAGACGTCAGGAGGATTTTCCTCGCGGGAAGGGGGATTACATTTAGGAATGGGCCGTCCAGGGTGGTGATGGAGTCACCGTCCCTGGAGGTGTTCAAGAAGTGACTGGACGTGGCACTCAGTGCCATGGTGTATTTGAAAAAGTGATTAGTCCGAGGCTGGTCTTGATCTTGGAGGTCTTTTCCAGCCTAAATGATTCTGTGATTGGGGGATCTGGGATCAAAAAGAGGAATCAAGGAGGTGGGATTGGAGGCTGGAGTCAGGCGCTGAAATTAGGGAGCTGAAAGTAGTGGCTAAAATTGGAGGGCTGGAATGTGGGGCTGGGATTGGGGGTGTTGGATTAGGGCTAAAATTGAGCATCTGAAATCAGGGTGATGAAATCAGGAGAACCAAGGTCAAGGACTAAAACTGGGGGCCCCACAGCAACGGGCTGCCCACCCCCTCTCCCCCATGCCACCCCTTCTGTCCCCATATCATGCTCCCAGGACAAGCTCTCCACATGCCTTTATTGCAGCAGGAACCGCGGGTACCCACACCTCCACCCACAGCACCCACCCAGGACCATGCAGGGCGCACCCAGCAGCCAAGCCCCCCATCCCATGCCCCCTGTCCCCAGCTGTGCTGGAGGGGGACGAGCAGCAGCAGGTGACGCTCCCCAACACCCCCTCCACGGCAGCATCACGGCTTCAGGGGCTGGAGCACTGAGTGTCTCCCCGGTGGATGTCCTGGTGAGGTGAGAGTCCCCACGGTCCCCAGCTCACAGCCACTGCAGGGAGAAGCCCTGGCTGAGGCTCATGCCAAGGTCACTCACGGTGAGAACCTGTGGAGGGAGAGGAGACATTTTGGGATACGGCCTTGACGGAGGGGAAGCGGAGAATGCTTTCCTCTAAACCCTGGCATGGCAGGAGAGCCACACAGTCCTCATCTCCCTCTTTGGTCACACTGTGACCCTGGAGGAGGAGAGGTGGAGACCCTCAGGATGGGGACCCCCACCTAGTAAAGGGCACTCTGAAATGAGGCCATACCTGGTTGTCCAGGTAGGAAAAGGGCTTCTCCTGGCCATTCAAGAGGACCTTGCTGGGTGGCCTCTGCACGCCAAAGATGCTCAGTGTGCCAATGGTGACCTTGGTGGCCTCGGTGCTGGCATGGAGGACGGTGGAGGTGAAGATGTTCTGTAGGAGTGGAGAGCATGAGCTCAAGGTGATTAGGTAACATGGGAACCCCCCCAGTCCTGCCCTCCCCACCACATCCCACCTCTGTGACATTGAACACCACGTAGGAGTAGTTGCCCTTCTCAAAGGTGTCCAGGCTCTCGCCATCATCCCAGAAAAGGTCACCCCAGGCAGTGGCATGTGAGGACAAGGCCACGATGAGACGCAGTGGATTCTCCCGGGTCACCTCTGTGGTGGTTCCTGGTTTCTGGGGTTCAAACACATGGGTTCTGTAGGGCCACAACCACTGGGGATGGGGGTCCAGGAGTTGAGGTGCTGTGGACAGCACCCAGGGAGGTGCTGGGTGGGCACTCACCTGGGTGGGCAGGATGGAACCTTCCCGGATGTGCAGGTTGAGGTGCTCCAGAGGGGCCAACATCCTCAACATCTCCCCACTGCTGTTCACCGAGGAGCCCTGGGCAGGTGGCAAGAGACATGGGTGTGAGGGGTCAGGGCACAGGCATCCCCAACCCTCCCTCCATGAGGGCTCACTGGGCTCAGCCAGGGCTTCCCACCCACAGCCCCCAGAGGGTCAAGCAGGGATCACCCGGCCCCCAGCCAAATGCCGTGATGCTCCTCACCGTGTAGAAGTCGTACCACGTGCCTTGGGGGACGTAACCTGTGACTGAGTCCACCCCAGGCTCCAGCACTGGTGTTACCAGCAGGCTCCGGCCCCACAGGAACTGTCTGTCCAGCTCCCACGTGGCCACATCCCAAGGGAACCTGCGGCGGGACGGAGACGCCGCTCGATCGGCGCTTCTCCGCGATTCAGCCCAAGCATCTCCCCAGCTCCCGGTGCGGATGGCCTTACTCAAAGAACAAGGGCCGGGCGACAGTGTCCCCTTGCAGGTGGGCACGGTGGAAAAGGGTGTAGAGGAAGGGCAGGAGGGAATAGCGGGTCAGCAGCACGTCCTTCATGGCTGTCCTGGCTGCGGGGCTGAACGCTGTTGGGTCCTGGGCCTGGGGGAGATGCGGGCAGTCAGCAGCTGTCCCACCTCCAATCCCTCCATCCCTTCATTCCACATCCCGTATCCTGCATATCACATCCCGCATCCCACCCCTGGGATGCCTCCCACTGGGCACACTGCCCTCCACCTTCTCGTTCTGGGTGTTGTGGTTGCGAGCGAAGGGGTAGAAGGCACCGAGCTGCATCCAGCGGGTGCACAGCTCCTCCGAGGTGCTGCCCGAGAAGCCGCAGATGTCTGCCCCGACCAGTGGGATGCCAAAGAGGCTGAAGCTCAGCAGCCCTGAGGGCAGGGACAGTCGACAGGGCACAGTTTTGGAGACATCTCCAAAGAAGCAGAAGGCTCTGGGAGTGCTGGTAGGGGGTCTGTGCCACCCACCTGGAATGGAGTAACACATGTCCTTCCACTGGCTCCGGTTGTCACCCAGCCAGTGCCCCGAGTACCGGCCCTGGCTGGGGAAGGTGGAGCGCGAGATGAGGAAGGGGCGCTTCCCCCGGATCTTGATCAAGGCGCTGGAAAACAACAGGAGAGCTGGGGGCAGAAGGTAAGAGCAGCCCACCAGGTGTTTGCCTTATCCCACAACAGCTGAGGGAAAATTCCAGCCCCCTGGCAGAGGAGTGGACAGTCAGTCCGAGCAGTACAGCAAAGGGTTCCAGCAGGACCAGCCTCATTCACCCATTCCTCCCAGAGCAGTGTAAGCTCCCCTCTTCTCCCGGGTTTTTCCCATCCCAGAGGCTGTGAGCAGTCAGAGCTTCTCCCCTTCTCAGACCACATTCAAATCCCCATCCTTTTCCTACTCAGCTCTGAGAAGGATTTTGTCCCAGCCCATCCCCAGGTTGTCAGAAAGCGGGATGCTCAGGTACCTTGCTGTGGCTTTGGCTTCCATCAGCCCATAGAGGTTGTGGAGGTTGTAGTGCACCGAGACTTTCTGCTTTGCTGAGGCACACACTGTCTTTGCAGAGAGGGAATCCCCCAGCACGGCTGCCAGGAGGGAGAGCCCAGTTGGACCCAATGACGGAGGGGTGCAGGGGCTATGGACTCCCCACACTTGCTGGCTCTGGGTCAGCCCTCCCACAGCCAGCTGTCACTGCCAACCCAGTGCCAAAAGCTCACACAGATGGCCCCATCCTGCACCCTGACACGGCCCTAACAAGTGTGCATGGCTTAGACATGGATACTGGCACATGAAGGTAGGGGTGGAGGCATTCTGGGTGTAAAAAAGACAGAGAGTCTCTTAGAAATGGTGTTCCTCCAGCACACACAGTTGGCAGTGTTCTCAAAGAACACAGTACCTACCAGCACAGCCTTGTATCTCATCTCCCTCCTTACCTGGAGTGTAGGGTGGGCTGTCAAACTCTCCTGGGGGGCAGCCATCTTCCGAGCCATCCATGAAGTTGGATGGCTCATTCATGTCCTAAGCAGAGAAAATAGTGCAGCAATTTCAGGTGGTTTTTTGGGATAAGTGGTAAACCTGCAAAAGCTGCATTTGGGAGAGAGTCCTGCCTGGACCCACACCAGGCACGAGCTGAGCTGCTGGCAGGGAGAAACCCATGGGCAAGGAAGGACTTACGATCCAGAGGCCATCAAAGGGCACGTGGGCATGGAAGTGCTGCAGGTTCTCCAGCCACCACTGGTGTGTGTCTGGGTTGGAGAAGTCAGCGAAGGCAGTGAAGCCAGGCCATACCTGTGGGGACAGTACAAAGCCACGGGTTCAGCAAGCAGGTGAATTGTGGGGAGCCACCATGGGCAACCGGGTACCACAGCAAGCCAAGGATTTCTATGGGGCTGAAACAGCGAGACAGAAGATAAACCCAGCCAATGCTTTGAGTTCCTGGGTGCTACACACACACAGCATCCCTCCTACCTCCATGGTACCAGGAGTACCAGGTGCTGAGGAGTCCCCACAGTCCGTGGGCAGTGGCAGCTGATGGAACAGCTGCTCTGCCCCCACTTGCACAAGGCCTGATACCACCTCACCCAGAACATGTCAGGGAAAAGCCATGATTTCTCTGTGCCCTGCCTCATTCCAAGAATTTCAGTAAATTCATTCTCCCCCATGTTTTTGGGCTACATCAAAAGCCCCCTTCTTGGAGATGCGAGAGACAGCAGGTGGGAGAAAACAGCCAGAGGGGTCAAAGTGGGAGGGAACAGCTGCAGAGCAGGTCTGGAGGCACACTATCCACCACAGACAACCTCCCCTCACCCCAGAAACAGGAAGGGAGGGAGATCAGATGACCAGCCTCAGGCAGCACTGCTGACTCTGTTAAGCTCATATGACTCCCACAGGCTCCTCTGCTGAGCAGGGGCTGGTGAAGACACCAGAGGTGACACATGAGGAAGACAAGGGCTGAGCCAGGCTCTGGCAATTATCCCCCGAGAAGTCCCTTGGCCACTTGGCTTTCCCTCTGCTGTGATGAAATCCCAACCCCAGTATTGCACAACCCACTGGGCTGGGATTTCCCCCTGGAGCTCCTCACCTGCCCGATGAGTGGCTGCCCTTGGGTGGTGTTGAGGAACAAACCCCGTCTCAAGCCTTCATCAAAGGGCCAGTAGGAGCCACGAGGGCTGGTGCTGCTGATGCCAGGATCCTGGGGATGGAGCAGAGGGTTAGTGCCATTCCAGGCAGACCATGGCTCCTTCCCCTGGCCAGACCAGTGTGATTCACAGAAGAGAACCCAGACAGGGTCAGCCAGAGCCCACACACGGCAGCTGTTTCCCCCCAAGGGGAAGAGAAACTTGCTTCAACACTTCCAGGCATGTTTTCTGAAATGCCACTTCTGCAAGTACCCAGGACCCGTTATGGTGCTTTGGGAAGGGGGGACAAATACAAGAAATCTTGCTCTTATGCAAGAAATATCAGGTCATGGACAGGCTTGGGTTACTACAGAGTGTTCAATGAGGAGGAAATTGAACTATCCCCTGCAAGGACCTTCTGGTCCCCACTGCCTCTGGCAAGCAGAACCCATGGCCCCACTCCTTGCAGAGGGAACTAAGGACATTACAGCCAAGCCACAAGATCCCAGAACTTGTGGGGATGTGAAGACACCTGAGCTGTGCACCCACATGTTAAACCACCTGACCCACAGTTCCTCCATTCCTTCTCTCACAGGGGTCAGGGCCATCCTTGTACCAGCAGAAAGACAGGAGCACAGCACAAGAACCTGGCCGTGTCTCCAAGGTTCCGGCATTAGGGGGATTTCCAGTCACAGTTTACAGCTGCCTGACCAGCACTGGGAACCGGCCTCCTACAAAAATCCCCAGGGCCAGGAATGACCAGCTGGGACCAGGAGTGTCCATTATACCCTTGTCTGACATCCCTGCAGCAAAGACAGCGCACTGAGAGAGGAGGGGGAGTACCAAGATCATAACGTAGCGCTGCCCGTGTTTGTGGAGGTCTTCCACCAGGGAGGGGAGGGAGGCAAACTTCTGGGAATCCAAGGTGAAGTCCCGGTACCCATCCATGTAATCGATGTCATTCCACTGCGCATCCTGCAGGAAAGAGGCTCAGGAATGGCTGATGGAGACTGGACCCCCTGCCCCACAGGCCTGGGGGGTTACCTGGGGGATCTGGTAGTTCCTCATGGCTCTCACGGTCTGCCACGTCTCGTTGCTGGATCCGTAGCCCCAGCGGCACAGGTGGAAGCCAAGAGCCCAGATGGGTGGCATGGCTGGGAAACCTGCAGTGGGGCAGTGGGAGCATGGATGGGGTTTCCCAAGGTGACAGCAGCATCTCAAAAGCACGGGAAGGTAAGGGGTGAGGGAGGATAAAAGGTGATCACTGACCACAATGTGCTGGAAGGGCTGGGGATGGGATGGCTGGGGGATGCTGATCCCTCCCCAGCTGAGAGAACTGGGGATGGTGGTGAAACGGGGGTGAGGCAGGGAGGTGGGCATGAAGAAGGCGCCTGCAGATAGCTGTGTTGGGGTGTGGGCACTTACCTATCACCTGCTGGTACTGCTGAATGACCATGTTGGGATCGGGCCCCAGGAAGATGTAAAAATCCAGCACCCCTCCAATGGTCCTCCAGGTCAGGCCTGGAGCAGGCTGCAGAGCCACCTCTTTGAGAGGGAAGGTACAAAGGGAAAGAGAAGAGAAAAAGGTAGTGACAACTGAGGAGCAACCCCCAGGCCTTAGCCCCTGTGATGGGGCCCAGGCAGCACCACAGGCAATGCTCAGGGGAATAGAGAAATCCCTGCCTTGAACTCAGCAGTTGCTAAATGGATGTCTGGAAGCCTAAATCATCACAGGCCAGAGAGATCACGGGCTTATGCTATCTTGAAAATCTGCTCTTTAAGCTCAAATCTGTGCCAGCTTCCACTACTGTACCAAGACTAAGCACTTAAGTGCAGTGCTTTCCTTCATGTCCTCCCCTGAAATCCCCTCCTAAGTGAATCCAGAGCTACTTGCACAAGCCAGGCCTTTCCTGGGAAGGGCTCTTCACATGGAGGAGCCTTTGCACCTCAGCTCAGGTGGCTGCATCTCACAGGAGCTCCTCCTCGGCAGCATCACGGCAACAGAACTGAGCACAGCTGGAACTGCCGGAGCCCCGGTGCGAGCAGCATCATCCCAGCTGGCTGCAAGAGGCAGCTGCTGGGAGGGATGGGTGGTTCTGACAGGGCAGGGGCCCGCAGGAGCCGCTGTGTTATCAGCTGGCACACACGGGCAGATGCCACGGCCGCAGCTGGCGCAGCACAGCTGGGAAGAGCGTGCCAGCAGATGGCATCCCCGGCCGTGCCCCAGCCGTGCCCCGCTGTTGGGCCTGGGGGCAAGGGCATTTTGGTGGAGGGGGAATGGGGATGGACCTGCACACAAGGGACCTGCCTTCCTGGTGGCAGCTTGGCAGCTGGGCGTGTGGTTAAACTGCTCGGCGGTTGCTAAAGAGCCTTGCTGTAGCCAGGAAACAGATGGCTGCACTCAATAACGGAGCCATCAAACCACATCTTTCACTTTTATGGCTTCCTCTCACCCCAGGTTCCCAAACTGGCCACTCCAGCAGCTCCCATCTGTCCCAGTCTGCCAGGTCCTCCACCATGGACAAGCTGGCCTGGGGTCCCCTGGACACCTACCCATGGCGTTGCTGTTGAGTAGGAAAACACCGTGAGCACTTCCACCCTCCTCCATCAGCAGGTAGAAGGGGTGGGCGCCGTACAGGTTGAACGATTCCTGCAAGGAGAGGTGCACAGTAAGACAGCAAAGAGGGCAAAGCAGGAGAGCCCCATGTCACTGCCCTCAGTGAATAAATGACCCTGAGGTGCATATGCTGCCACCACCTAACCAGGCATCTGTCACCCCTCTGGAGCATAAGGCAAGGAATGAGGATAGGTTTGGAGCATAAGGCCATGGGAGGCTGCTTCTTCCCCAGCTCAGGGGCTGCTACTGAGCTGGGCTGGGTGAGGGGGAAGCCTCCTGCCTCACCACAACACATTGCACGAGGAGCAGGGTGGAGCGGAAACACCCAGTGCCCTTGGAGTGCCAAAAGCATTTTGCAATTGCTCTGAAATCCTCCCTGGCACATACCTGCTCGTCAGCCTCAACCACCCCCAGCCTCTCCCAGTGCTGCTGCCCACCCCTGCCATGCTTTCCCAGGGTTTTCCAAAGCACAGGAGAGCGGCACTCCTGCCCTCACCCCCTGCACCCCTAAGGGGAGAGGGTAGATGTACCGTGGGAGAGACGTCACGGGCCCACAGTGTGAGGGTGTTCCAGTCCAGGCTGTGCAGGAGGCTGCCACGGTGCTCCCCCAGCCCATAGAGGAACTTGGATGGCAGTGAAGTGGATATCTGGAGAAACTGGTCAGCAAAGATCAAGGGGGCCACGGTGGTGTTTAGCCTGCCAGGGTGACACCAAGAAAGAGAGAGGGTCAAGAGAGGCTTCTGGGACTCATTAGGATCCATTTGCCCATCAATAACTGATCACTTCAATCTCAAAGCATCTCAAGGGGCTGTCTAGCACCACATCCCACCCTGCATCCAGCCCCAGCACCTTGGCCAAGGAGCAAATTCAGGTCTGCCTGGACACAAGGCATACCCCAAGCCAGCCTGACCCAGCGCAGCACAGCGTTTTCTTTGACAGCAGAAGTTTCCACTTTGTTATTATTAACCACTGAGGTGATAGGGCCACGGGGTTTCTCAGCCTGCTGTCATTGACAGGCAGCTCCCAAGTACAGGATGGACCACAGCCACCAGCAAATGAGAAGGAGGAGGAAAGGAAGGGATCCCAAAACACCCTGACAAGACATGGTCCAGCTGTTGGTGTTCACCGCCAACTTAGTGTGGGCAAAGCTGTGGAGATGTACAGCAAAGTCAACCACAGTGCTTTTCCACAAAAAGCCTGGAGCTTGGACAGCCAGGGAAACACAAAAGCAGGGAGAGGGCAAAGCCACAACCCAATGCCAACCATTCTTTGGCACTTTTTCTGAGCCACCAGATCACTTTTTGGTGATGTGCTGGGATCTACGCAGTATTTGGACCCCGGTCCAATGTTTGGACCCTGGGAGGAATCAGAGAATTGGAAAGTTTTTGGAGAGATGCTGATCCCACACAGCTCTGCCACAGCCAGAGCAAGCACTTGTCCAGTTGCTGGGGCCAGGAAGCCACCTGCTGCCACATCCCCACATGAGAACTGCTCAAAAGATGCAAGACAAAGAGTAATAATTGGCTGGAGACTTCACAGCATGGGTTTTCCTAATGAAAAACCTCTAGGAAACATGCTGGAGCCTTCCTAGGGTGGGATAAGCTTCCCTCCACCTGCCACAGTGTGAGCATGAGGTGGGTTCTTACAGCACTGTCCCTGTTGCCTTGCGCTGCAGCAGCACCCCAAAGGGATCCCAGGAGAAGTTCAGACTGTAGATGGGGTTTTCTGCTCTCTTCATCACCCGGGGAACATCAAGGGGAACCTCATAGCGTGGGTTGGCTGCATCTGTTATCTGCAAAAGGGAGAAAAAGCGCTTCAAAGATCAGCAATACAAGAGGGCAAAGGGCTGGAGATGCTCACTGGCCCCACACAAACATGCCTGGAGCACAGCAGATTCCAGACTTGGGCCAAGCAAGGGACGGTCACCTATGGGATGGCAGGCACCAGGGTCAGGAGCACAGTCACAGGCTCTTGAGGGCAACCAGCAGGAAGCTCACCTTGATGTGCAGCCGCGTGTTCGTCTCAAACTCCACATCCAGCCTCAGCTTCTCGATGTCCCGGGGATAATAGGCCTTCTCCCTTCGCACCAGCAACCCCACCATGCCCAGCGCTGTCTGGTTGAGGCTCTCCAGGGTGTAGCTGGGGAAGTCAGGGGGATAGAAGCACCAGGGCACCCCCTGCTTGCCCTCTGCCGGCGGGGGACTCTGGATGAAGCAGCACCCTCGGCTTTCACAGAGCTCCTGGGTCACCACCACGCGCCGCTCTGGGTAGCAGTCAAAGCGATGGCTCTCAGGTACCAGGAGACACTTGGGGGGTGCCGTGGGTCCGAGCCAGCCCCCCGATACCTGCCGCAGCACCCAGACAGTGATGGTGCTCAGCAGAACAGCGGCCACCAGCAGCCCGCTGCCCACCCACCACGGGGCCAGCTTCCCGTGGCCAGAGGGCATCGGGGCAGCCCCTTCCTCTTCCACCTGGCATGCTGCTGGCTGTGTTGTTGTCAGCTTCTGGTATGACTTCATTGTCCTGGTGCTGGATGGAAGGAGAGATGGTGGCAGGTGTGATGGAGACAGAGAGGGAGAGCTTGCCCAGGCCTCAAGGACCGTTCCCCCTCTTCTGATGCCTGTGGTTTGGGCAGAGCCTGCCCACCTCGGCACCCTGCAGCATCACATCTGCACCGTCAGTCAAGATGCACCGGGCGAACTCAGCAAAGGAAGGCTCTGCCCAGGTCAGGTGGTCCTGACCCTGCTAAGTGTGGGGAGACACTGACACCCGACTGTCCACCAGTCCTAAGGGACAAAGCACCGTTTGGTTTTGGAAGGCGGCAGAGGTGCTCCTCAAGGGGTTTTTCCCAGGTCTGAATTAACGGGCTGCAGTGTTTCTGGAAGGTGCGAGCAAAACCGAGCCTGCTCTTCCTGTGGGAACAGAGCTGTGATGCTGAGAGCTGCAGCTCCGAGGTGTGGAGCATTCTCTGCTCTGAGCATTCTTCTGCTCTGAGCATCCTTTGTCATCATCGTCCAAAGCCCTGACTAAGAGGTTTTAGACCCGAGGAGGGCTGGGCAAGGGACGGCTGGGAATATGCCATTAGTCCTTGCTTTCCACTGATAAAAGCTGATTCTGACAAACTCTCAGGCAAACATCCCCCGCACTCTAAGCCAAGGAGACCTCCATGCTCCTGTTAAGTTTGCAGGGAGCAATCTCAGCATCTTAAAAAACAGACATAACTTTCTTGTCTCCGTCTCCTCGCTCTCACTCAGACCCTGCTCCCTTGCAAAGGCTCAGCAAACGG
>JANEHK010002012.1:0-10654 GCA_025960845.1 Tachycineta bicolor
AGACACTCCTGGCAGCTTTTTTTCTGGAAGCTATCCTTTGATATGTGTAATTTTGGAGGCAGAGTCCCGATTTATGCCATGGACACCTGGATTTGAAAGATGTTTTTTTCCATGGCAAGAAAACCACGGTCCCCCAGTGTTTTGAAGGCAGGTGAGAGGTGGCCCCCAAGAGGCCAAGACCATCCAGAGCTGTCTGTTCTGGCAGGTTTCATCCAGGAACAATCCTTGGATATATTAAAATATAGAGATAGAATCCCAATTTTGGCCATGGCCCCCTGCAGGAGAAGGACAGTCCTTTTGCACAGGAAGGAAAGCACAGAACTCCAGTGTCACCCTGGTTTTTCTGAGTTTTTTAAAGCCTTTTGATTGTTCATAAGATGGAGTCAGACTTTTTAGCTACTGTACAATATTAGGAGCAGTTTCTGCCTTTTTTCACACATGTAACATAAACAAATCCTTTGTTTATCATTCTCTGTCCTTTGTTTGCATATTTCTAACCTGAAAACAATTGTAACTGACAGCTGGTCTGGCCATTGGGCTGGAAGGTGAAAACTCCAGTAGCCCATCCACAGCCAGACTCGCAAATGTATAAAAAGTAAGAAATAAACAGGCAGGGGGCTCTCGGCCTTGGCTCAGCCTTGGGCTCTCTCAGAGGAACTCTCTGCCCTGCGAAATCTCTCATCTCCGTGTGATTGCTTTGCCTGTCCCGATCACAAGTGGTGACCTTCGACATGTGGGAGAAACAGTCTGGTGAGGTTTTCCTTCCCCTCTTTCCCTGTTGTGTGCCTACCATGCAGGACGCTCTGGTATTGGAGATTTGGGGGGACCTCTTGGAGCGGAAACACGGTGAGGTCTCCCGGGAGGGGCTTCAGTGTCTGCTCACGTGGGGCAGATTCCGTGGGTTCTTTCACTCGCCAATGCTGTGTTCAGTCAGCTGGTGTGTTTCCTCCTTGGGGGAACGTCTGATGGACGCCCTTGAAATAGAATATGATGAGGAGATTGCGAACTTGTTGCTGCAGTGGAAGTTATTTGTGAGGGCTGTGTGGAGGCCGACCCCCCCCAGCTCGCAGGCTGCCACCCCCGTTTCAAAGCAGGACAGGGGGCTGGAGGGGGGCAGGGTCATTATATCAGACCCGGAAGTATTGTCTGAGCCTGAACTTCAGCTCCTGTGTGAGACGGACTCAGCCCCTCCCTCCCCAGTCTCTGCACGGGGTGGTTTTTCCCCCTTGGGCTCCGGCGCTGACCTCCATGGGGAGTGGCGCATTCCGACCCCGTCGGCGCTGCTCGGGCAGCGGGTGGGCGGGACCCCACCGAGCCCGAGGCTGGTCCCACCTGACCCCGCGCTGCGGAGCCGCCGGAGCGGGGTGGGGCCGCCTCCCCTCCATGCCTTTCCGGTGTTGGTGTTGGGGGATGGCCTGGGGGTGCGGCCCCCACTGTTGTTTTACCGGGATTCGGTCACTGTGTGGTGTCCATGCTGCCGCACGACCATCACTTATCCGATGGAGTCGGGTGAAGCGGCACTCCCCGCTCTGTCACTCGGGCCGGGGCCGGAGAGGGTGCGTTGGCTGCTTCTGTCCACACGCCACCTGCTGAGGGGGCGCGGGGCAGGGACGCTGTCAGAGGCAAGGTCCTGGTCAGTCCTTCGATGGACACCGCCCCCATGGGCAGGGTGACAGCTCCGCCCCGCTCGGGGGTGGCGGTGCCTGCAGGCCTCCACCCCCCAGCAGGGACTCTTCTCAGAGGGGTCCCGGACACTCTGCTTACCACGCCAGCCCCATGGGCTGCGGCTGGGGGCGGTGCTCGCGGGGCGGGGAGAGACTCTGGCACTGCCAGCTGTGATGGGCTGCTGGTGGGGGACGGTGCGACCCCAGCAGTGGCCAAGGTGCTGTCGCTGTCTCCGCCTCAATACAGCCCTAGCTCCCCAGCTGCGCCAGGATGTGTGCCTGCCACAGAGCCCTTTGACTGGTCTGAGGCGGCCGGGGCCACGGCGCTGCTGGCAGGCTCCAGCCCCACCACGGATTCGGCGGGCCCAGAAACAGCGGCTGGTCTGGCCCTGCCTCTGCTTCCTGCTCCGAGCGTTACGGCAGCAGCGGGCACCGAGGTGTTTAAGTTCAGTGCAAATGGGGACACGGCTGGAATATGGCCGGTCTTTGACAAGAGCAAAGGGCCCCATGCTGTTGGCTCTTCCTCCACAGCCTGGTGGACGCTCCTCCCATCAGGTGACCGTATGCCTGGGAGACCGCGGGCAATTCTGGGGGGAGGTAAAAGCTAAGGCTGAAGGAATGAACGGTGGTGCTGATGCTGGTGCTGGACATGCAGTGTCTGGTGTTCAGCCGCTCCCCAGCTGAGCGCCTGCCTCTGACCCTGTGGGGCCCACAGGGCAGGATAAGGCAGGTGCTGCTGCTTCATCTGAGGGTCTTCAGGCCTTCCCTGTCCTTCAGGGTGCTACTCATAACACCTATCAACCCTTGGCTTGGCAGGCTTTGACAGAACTGCATGATGCAGTCAGGAAGTATGGGCTGGGCTCAGCTGCAGTGATGCAGGTTCTCCGTTATTTTAATGCCAGTCTTTTGACACCCTTTGACATTCGGAGCTTGGCTCAGGCCCTTTTCCCACTGGGTGAATATGACTTCCTTGAGCATAAGTGGACACAGTTGGCAGTCAGAGCGGTGGAACGGAATAGGACACTGGGTCCAGGTGATCCTAGGTGTATGGTTAATACCGATATGCTAATGGGAACAGGTAATTATACCAGGGTCGACGGGTAGGCTGGTTTTGAGCCCTTGGTCCAGGAGCAGTGCCAGCAGACAGGCATGGCAGCCCTGGTTCAGACCATACAGCTGGCTACTCCACACCAGCCCTATGCAACGATTGTCCAGGGAGTTGATGAGCCCTTCCTGTGCTTTGCAGGACGGCTGGCTGCTGTGGTTGAGAAGCAGGTGAGTGATCCTGCGGCAAGGAAGCTCATGATTCAGTCCCTTGCTCAGGGCAACTGCAATGCTGTTTACAAGAGGGTAATTGAGGTGCTTCCTGGGGAACCATCCATGTCAGAGATGGTTGGGGCCTGTGCAGCCAACAGGTAGTTGCCATGCCTACAGCTGTGCAGCCAGCTGTGGCTACGATTGTTCAACCGACAGTGACTACGGCGGTCCAGCCGGCCGTGCCTGTGGCCGTGCAACCGGCTGTGGCTGCTGCTGTGCAGCCTGCTTGGGTCGTTCCCCAAGGGGTGCACCAGCAGCAATGGGGTGCTCGGATGAGGAAGAAACAGGGCGGAAAGGCACAGAAGTCTACGGCTGTCTTGTTTTATTGTGCACAATGTGGAAGGCTGAATCACGCTGCAAATGCGTGTAAGGCGACAGTGCATGTGAATGGTCAGCCGTTGGGCAGTTCAGGAAACGCGACACAGAGCATGAAGGCGAGATGCGTGCTGAAACAAATGTCTCTGCCTCAGCCCCAACCAATGGAGATCTGCTCAGCAGGCTTGCAGCCAGCACCCACGGTTCAGCAGGTGTTGATGTCTGCACAGCCGAGTTTGTTGTGATTGATTTGGACAAAATACACAAGGTTCCCCTGGATGCCTTTGGTCCTTTGGGTGATGGCATGAGTGCTTTCTTGATGGGGAGGTCCAGTGCCACCATTCAGGGTATCATTGTGCACCTGGGACCGATTGATGCGGATTTTTCAGGGCAGATTCACGCAATGGTGAAGCAGGAAAATTAAACATTCAGCCAATTAGCGTTGAAATACAGAACCCAGAAATCCCCATTCGAGTAAAACAATATCCGATAGCACTGGAAGGTCGGAAGGGATTGAAACCGGTAGTTGAAAATTCAGTACATCAGGGGGTGTTGAAGTCCTGTGTGTCACCACATAATACCCCCATCCTGCCCGTAAAGAAGCCTGACGGTAGCTACCGACTAGTGCAGGATGTCAGAGCGGTAAATCAAAGAACCATTACCCGCTTTCCAGGAGTAGCTAAGCCAGATACCTCCTAATTACATTTGGTACAGTGTGGTGGATTTAAAGGATGCCTGTTGAAGTTGCCCTCTGGATGAGGGCAGTAGGGATTGCCTTTGAGTAAGAGGTCCCAGATACAGGTAAGAGAGAACAATTAAGGTGAACGGTGCTACTGCAAGGTTTTACAGAGGCATCAAATTTTTTGGAAGGGTGTTAGAAAATCTTTGGAAGTCCTTTGAGTTACACAAAGGAATTAATCTGCTACAGTATGTAGATGATTTGTTAGTAGCAAGAGAAACTGAAGAGGGAGCTAGAAATTGTACTATTAAGCTTCTAAATTTTCTGGGAGAAAAGGGGCTAAAGATATCAAAGTCAAAAATTGCAGTCTGTAGAGTCAGAAGTGTGGTATTTAGGTCACTGGATTAGTAAGCACATGAAAGAGCTAGACCCTGAAAGGGTTTCAGGAATATTGAACATGGGACCCCCAAAGTCTAAAGGAGAAATAATGCTGGTTTGGAGTCCCTTGGGTTATTGTAGGCAGTATATAGAAGGGTTTAGCAGAAAAGTAAAATTTCCGTATCAGAAATTACCTACCAATTGCTTGAAATGGTCTGAAAGGGATCAGGAAAATTTTGAGCAAGTAAAAGAAACCCTACTGCAAGTTCCTCTACTGAGTCTTCCCAATTTAGACAAGCCTTTTCAATTATTTGTTAATGCAGTTGATCAAATAGCTTATGAAGTATTGACTCAAGATTGGGCAGGAAGCCAAAAGCCAGTAGGATATTATTCCAAATGATTGGATCCAATTAGTATAAGTCGGCCAACATGCCTGCAAGTTCTGGTAGGCACTGCTGTGTTAGTAGAAGAAGCCCAAAAAGTAACATTTGGGCCACCACTGAAAGTGTACACCCCCATAATATTAGGAGAATCCTTGCTAAAAAGGCCAAAACATGGTTAACAGAGCAGAATATTAAATTATGAGGCTATCTTGATAGCCTCCTTTGAATTAGAGCTGAGAGTGACAAATATACAAAGCCCCACTCAATTCCTTTATGGAGACCCAGGAGAAGAATTAATACATGATTGCATGGAGGACATAGAGTTACAAACAAAAATATGCCCAGATTAAAGAGAACAAGAATTAAAAATACGAGAAAAATTATTTATCGATGTCTCATCCCGGTAGATGGAAGAAGGAAATCTGGGTATGCCATAATTCGTGGAGAAAAACTGGAAGTAAAAGAATCTGGTCCCCTTAGCCTGTCCTGGTCAGCACAAGCCTGTGAACTCTATGCATTATTCTGTGCATTGCTGTTATTAAAGGATTGAGAAGGGACCATATACACCGACTCAAAATATGCCTTTGGGGTAGTGCATATATTTAGAAAAATTCGGAAAGAAAGAGGACTTATAAGCACTCAAAGAAAAGGATTAGTGCACCAAGGATTGATAATTCAAATGCTTAAAGCTTCGCAGTCAAAAAAAGATAGCAGTGGTTCATGTGAAAGGCCACCAGAGGGGGAGAGACATTAAAAAGAGAAGAAACAATTTGGCTGATGATGAAGCTAAGAAAGCCACGCTGAGGGAAAGTAGCAATATAATTATGACTTTTCAGGAAGAAGGAACACAAAATCAAACACCATACTTTTCTTTAGCAGAAGAAATAGCCACGAAAAACCTAGGAGCAAGTCTAAAAGAGGGACAATGGATTCTCCGTGACAAAACCACAGTTTGAATGGCAGAAAAAGGCTAGACTCATGCTTCAATGGTAAAAGGACCTATACCAAATAAAGACTGGAAACTTATTTTGACACCAGGAGACCTGAAAGTAAAATTTAAAAATACTTAAATTTGATTAAACCTTTTTTATTAAAAAAAAGGTTTAATTTATTAAAAAGATGTGTACTAAACAGTTTAAAGTAAAATTGTAATTAATCCACCACATGCCTAAAGAGAGCATTGGGTGCCCAGAGGCTATAGCTCATATGGAAACTCGTTTTTGGCTGTGGATTTCACATCATGCTGCAATACATTTGGTGTGCCACCCACATATTGAAAGAATAACCCAGCCCCAGGATATTCAAGATATCCTGAGTACAGAAAGGTCAGAAGCTGCCATCCCGCAGAGAGAAGTTTCCATGTTTCAGCAAGGTTGCTGCAAACACGGTCATCAGTGTGAGCGGTGTAAAGCAGTGACCATGAAGTGGCTGAGACAAAGACATTGGCACAGAACAACTGTACCTTGGGACCAAAGAGATGCAGCTTTTATAATTCATTGTATACGATGTTTTAGTAGAGTAGAGCGAGACTTTGGAATGCACAATTGGGTTTTAGCACAGATCAACATTGATACTTATATAATAGAAGATCAAGTAAAAAGAGCATTTATTTATTTACCGTATCACATGGAATGATTAGTGGCTTTGAGAACACTGCAGGAACAACAAAGGGTAATAAAAGTAAGATGTGGATACAGTAGGATTCCCAGAAGCAACAGAAAAAGATAAATTGTCTTGCTTAACTTGTTCAGGTTATAAAACTCCTTTGATAGCTTATAATTACATGTTTGTGTTTTGTAATTGCAACTAACCTTAATTTATTAGAAAAATTAAGCATTCTGGATTGGCTGCAACGCCAACTGTGCATATGGTTGAAGGCAACTCCATTGAGTTTGGAGGCAGAACAATGCTGTTGGGAAGGGATTAGACACTTCCTTGATCAAAGGGAACAGCCTGAACAGATTGAAAATCTTTTAAGAGGCCCTCAGGAACTAACACTAACAGATTTCATTGAGAAACTACAATTCCAGAACAAGAGACTGGTAACACCCGTTACTAAAAGAGTCCAAGAACAAGTAACACACTGGGAGTGTACTAAGCATGGATTAGAGTGTCGCCCATGGGTTTGTGTTATTTGTGCGCTTTGCCTTAATTCATGGTGGAGAATAACAAGAGCAGAAGAAAGAGAGAAACAATTGATTTGTTTAACTTGCTTAGATGGCGTGCATGAACAGTTAATTTTAAAAAGCTTTTCCAGTGATTTTTTTTGGAACACCTTTGAGATATGAAGATGGAACCTTTTATACAGTGGTTCAATGAATAGAAAATTTAGACCAATGAGTTTTTACTATATTAGCTTTTGAGCAGGTGAGAGAGGTAACGGTTCATAGTATTATAGACCAGTGTATCATAACTAACAGTTGCTGTGGAGAAGGAATTTCTGTGCCACACTATAGACACATTTCTTACATGAATTGGCATTGCGAATGTGCCTATTGGTGGCGATGAAGACTTAATAATTATCCCTGATGCCAAAAAAAAAACGTGACTAACAAAAAAGGTTGTTAACTGAAATAGTGATAAAGCAAATCTTATTGTGGTTGGCACATCTCCAGAGCTTTGGTGGTTTCGACTAAAAGAAGAAGTAGCTGACTAACCCAGAGGGAGAGAGAGGGCAGTACTGCGAGAACAGTGAGTAATCTGCGCCATCCTTGAAACAAGCATGAGGCCAAGGGTACCAGTGAGACCAAAGGCACCAGTGACTAGATCCCAGGATATAAACTTTGCTGCCAAGAATCCGGACATCTTGGCTCTTGGCTGCAACCCAAAGGGTCTTGAGGACGGTAGAAAGTCAAAATTCCTGAGGATTATTTTCACTGTGTTTGTTGTGACGCCCTTGGCAACTGGCCAAAACTATGGAGCCACTCTGGACAGAGTCCATGAGAGAAGGGAATGAGCAATGCAGGAACAAACAATAATAAAACAAGCAGCACAAGAGTGGGCAATGAGAGAACAATCGATGCAAAAACAAAGTCCCAATAATGTTGATCCCTGTAATAAATGCCATCACTCCATGTGGGTCAAAGACACGGTGGAATTTGTGTTCGTGGCACATCCACATGTTAGTGCCGCCTGCTACGATCGCAGCAATTTTATAGATGTTTGTGTTAAAAATAGAAAACGGGATTGGGTTGGGAAAAAATTAGGATTTAATGGACCAGCTCCTTATCCTTATAGTGATCAAATCTGTCCTCCATATGAAAATTTTTTGTTTGTTTTGAGGAAGATGAGAATGGGATAGATCCAAGTATAGGTATAGGAGGTACAGCACTAAGGAAAAAAGAAGAAAACCAAAAAGAAACAAAAGAAATATGTAAAAAGGCCATAGAGAAAGAATGAAAGGAACTGGATAAACTGTATGAACAATTAAAACAGCAGTATAGCAACTGGGATTTGACAACCTCAACTAAGAAACTTTTTGAAGCTTTGATGCAAGAAATTGCTACAGAATTAGGATTATCCAAATGCTGGATCTGTGGGGGACTTGGAATGGCTGAACAATGGCTGTGGAGAGGTGAGAGTCTAGCTCCAGAACAATTTTTAAAATGGAATTATACTCAAATTTCCAAGATATTAAAACCACCTGAAGGATGGATTTTGAGTCATTGAGTCATTGGAACAGTCTGTATAACTAGAGAAGGAAGGAAATATAATGAAGTAGTAGGATATACTCCTTGTATATCAAGTTTAGTAGTTAATTTGGATAATAAAACCAAAAAATCAAAAACTGGTATGAAAAACTTTTATTGGGTATTGGGGAATAACAAAGGAAATGAATTGTGAGTGGAATAATCAAACTGTTTTTTGCTGACATAAAAGTCCTGGAGCTAACCCCTACCAGTACATAAAAGACCTAAAATCCTACTAGGAACAACCAGGATAAAAAAAAAAAAAAAAAAAAAAAAAAACAACCAAACAAACAAACAAACAAAAAAAACAAAACCCAAACCACACACCAAAAAAACCAACCCAACCCAACATAATAATTGGAAGACCCTGGTGTAATATATTGCATTTGTGGGCATTGAGCATAGAGTGAATTACCTCTAAAGTGGGAGGGAAACTGTACCTTAGGAGTTATAAGACCCTCCTTCTTCGTCATCCCAAGGTCTAGGAGAAATATGCTGGGAATACCACTTGATGAGACTCTAGAAAGGAATAAAAGAGATTTAAACCTTGACTTCCCAAAGGCAGGGGGAAACCAGGAATGGGGGGAAGACGAATGGCCTGCAGAAAGAGTCATAGCGTATTATGACCCAGCAACTTGGGCTGAGGATGGATCTTGGGGATATAGGACCCTAATTTATCTATAGAATCGGTTTATAAGATTCCAGGCAATAGTGGAGGTTGTATCAAACCATACTTCTGATGCCCTGAAGTTACTGGCCAAGCAGCATTCACAAATGGGAGCATTTGTATATCAAACCAGAATTGCCCTAGATTATCTGATGGCTGAAGAAGGGGGAGTTTGAGGAAGATTTAAGGAATCTGAGCGCTGTGTGGAGAGAGATGATCATGGGGAAGCCATCACAAAACTTGCTGGAGAAATTAAAAGGGTGGCACACCTACCTGTTCAAAAGTGGAATTCTATTCGAAAAACGGATTGGTGGGATAACCTCTTTGGAGGAGCCTGGTGGAAGAAGGTGGGATTTATGCTGTTATGTTCTGGATTAGGATTGTTATTCTTACCATGCATGATTCCATGTTTTATTAGACTAATCCACTCAGTGATACAAGGAATGCAAATGACAGCAATGCCCATTGATCCAGAATTGGCAGCAAAAGGAAACCAGATTCTTTGATGATATTAAAAGCCAAACCTACTCACACTCAAAAGAAAGGAACTGAAGAGATGTTGACTGAACATAAAGAGCTGTTAACCAAATTTAAGAAGGAATGCAAAAAGCTTGATGCCGCATGGGAGATGTTAGAAAAATTAGAGGCTGAAATGAAAGAGCGTGTAAACCTTCATTATTTGGAATATAGAAGAAATCAAGATTCAGCTTTAATTGAAAAGCAATAATCAATATGATTTAAAAGAGAAATGGGGGAAATTGTAATAAATGAAAATGATTCATTCTAACTGTAACTATTTTAATATTTTAGAAATATATATTTTAGAAAGCATTTGTGATAAAGTAGTATAGGAAAAATAGATGTGATTACTTTTACAAAGTAGATGGGCCCCTTGGCAAATGCTACATGAGAAAAATAAGATACAGGATGCAGTTTGAGATAAGCAAGAGTCTCAAAGCTGGATTGGCCAAAGCTGGGACTACTCCAAGGTAGGGAGATGGGCCCTGGGCAGATGTGATGGGATACAGGATGTCTTAAGACAGAACTGCCCTTGAGATGGATAAAGTTGGGACTATTCCATGGCAGGGAGTTTGGGTGGTGGTTTGATCCATGAAATAATTACTTTCTGGAACATAATGCTTATTTATGTATAACACAAAACTTAGAGTGCATGTGCAACCAGTAAGGTTATTCATAGGTTGCAAGGAAGATGATGAGCCTTCATCTGAAGAAGACCACCAAAAAGACAAGAAGACCCCCTAACAACAAGTGGAGCCTGTGCTATGTAGTATAGTGATGTAGATTTTAGGAATTGAAAATGGGAGATTCACAGGAAATATTAATGAATATGTATTAGCATATAGCATAAAAGTTTGAATTGGATTACTTTGTTTTGTACGTGAAGTAGGGTGACAAACCCCCCTCCATACCCTGGTCACTTTACGCGTATGCTTTATCCAAAAGTACTTGTCTTTATTAATCACTGCCAAATTTTTTAATATGCTTAATTATAAAATGCTACTTAAATAAAATTGCATTGCTGCTAAATTCAACTTTGTTGC